>JAVQJS010067178.1:0-37358 GCA_036024795.1 Galaxias rostratus | reverse complement strand
AGAGAGGGAGAGGAGGAGAGAGGGAGAGAGAGGGAGCGGAGGAGGAGAGAGAGAGTGGAGGAGAGAGGGAGAGGAGGAGGAGAAGGGGGGGGGTGTTGACAGGTCTCAGATTATTACCTCTGTTGAGGTACGAGACACAAACGATCATACATTTTGAGGAGTCTGACCTCATTACTAATAAAGCAGCTCTTCAAACCAAACCACACACATACACTGTAGGTGAGAGCAAATAGAAAGCTCCCAAAAACCTAAACCACTGTAGCTGAGAGCCAATAGAAAACTCCAAAACCTAATCCACTATAGGTGTCAGCCAATAGAAAGCTCCTCCAAACCGGAGGTCCAGTTCCAGAGTGTAGGCTTCAGCCATTCACCCTCACTTCAGTCTGACCTGCCTCCATCAAATCTCCTCCCCGTGGGGATTGACAGGCGTCCATAGCTGCCACAGCCCCCCCTTCAAGGTGTTCAATTCTATTGAACACATCAGACAGACAGAGAGAGAGTTAACGCATTGATAAGGGATCTCTCCAGAGACTGAACACCTCGAAATACCCCCCCCCCACCCCCAACCCGTCCGTCCCTCACCTTGATTGGCGCTATCTGTCATATTTCGATAGAGTCTGGGGGCTCATGGCGTACCCCTTCCTCCCAGACAGGCTAACAGCGGGAAGGGAGGGGTCAGTCCGGGAATGAGGAAGCCATTACGTACTTCATTCCAGAGGTCCTCCGCCCTGCTGACGACGCACACGCTGTAGCGTTAACCCCCCCCCCCCCCCTCAAGTCTGAGGTGGCATCACCCCCCACCCCCTAGTTCACAGCTTCCATAGCAACACATTCCCCCCCCCCAATCTTACATTTTCTTACATTACAATGCCAAAGCAGAGATGGACGTTACAGCTGGCATTGCCTCGCTTACACCTAGCCAATTCTCCGCCCCCCTCCCTCATCCCCCCCCCCCCTCTGCCCCCCTCCCTTCTCCCCCTCTCTGCCCCCCTCCCTCATTCTCCCCCCCCTCTCCCTCTCTCCGGTGTGGCTGAGCTGGAGGGGACCGGCTAGCTGATAGGGGATTGGTTCTCTCTCCCTCGGCGGACATTGTGGACAGGCTAGCAGGCATGCCTAACGGGGGCACCAGGGGTTATCAGCGCCCGTGAGAGGGGGTGTAGGAGCACGGGGTGGCTCCGTGTAGCCCCCCAGCTAGAGTGTGTGTGTGTGTGTGTGTGTGTGGGGGGGGGGGTGACCGGGGGGGCTCTGTGTGGCCCCCCAGCTTGTGTGTGTGTGTGGGTGTGTTTGTTGGTGGGGGGGGGGGGGTGTGTGTGTGTGTATGACTAAGTGTGTGTGTCTGTTTCTGTTTACACGCTCAGGGTACACCTAATGGGCCCTGAACGAGTTGAGCCTAATGCAAAGTGAGAGCTCCATTCCGTCGCCATATCACAAAGACCACGGTTAACGAAGGGAGATGGCATTAGCTCGGCGGCTCTAATAGAATTATAGGAGAGAAGCACTTCCTTTCGAAATGCCGCTCTTGCCAACGTTATGGAGATCCCGACTGATTGGCTTTAACGCTCTCGCACAGTCCCCCTCGATCTCTTGAAGGCTGTCCTTCTATTTTCCTCATCCTTTGCTCTCTCTCTCTTTTTCTCTCCCAATTATTGTTCCATTCCTGTTATCTTTCCGTGTCCTTCCCTCCATCTCTCCCTTACTCTCGCCATCCCACGAAAACCCCACTCCTCTCTATCTCTTCTGTCTCTGTCGTGGTCTTTCTCTATCTATCTCTTTCTCTCTCACTCTCTCTCTCTCTCTCTTTCACTCTCTCTCACTCTGGCACGGTCCCATCCAAACTGCGTGACATGCGTTATTGGCGTGGAGATGGATGTTCACGGGGGCTGTTGTACTGCAGTGTGCAGCGGGCTAGTGGCACCTGAGAGAGAGGGCAATAAAGAGTGAGAGAGAGAGAGAGAGAGAGAGAGAGAGAGAGAGAGAGAGAGAGAGAGAGCACGACAGAGATGGACAGAACGACAAAGAGAGACAGGCGGTGATCGAGAGAGAGAGACAGACAGCCAATCAGGAGGGTGGTGTCGGCCGCCCCGGGGCGGTGGCATCAATCGCACCTGTGTGGTCGCGTCCCACGGTGCGCGGACTGGCTCACCGACCACCATCCATCACTCACCCTCCTCCTCACCCTCGTCCTCCTCTGTCTGTGTGGATGCTCTTTCATCGTGGAACACCGAGCGATAGAGAGTCCCCTCGGTTCTGCCTCCGAGCAGTTTTGTTTGTTGAGGTAGGGAGGGGCGGGGGCAGGGGTGGGGGTCAGCGGGTTTATTGTATGCCGAGGGGTGAGAGACAAAAGAGCAAATGTCAGGCAGACAAAGTCCCTGCAAGTCAAAATGTCAAGCTGATAGGGTCCGCCCTCCTGCGGTAACAGTCTCGCACACACACACGCACACACACACACACACACACACACACACACACACACACACACACACAGATTCCTCCGGTGCTCGCGGGTGGCTTTCCTCCCGGGAGCTGGCAGGATTTCCATGTGGCTGAGCATGGCGGGAACAGTAAGGAACAGGGCGAGATCAATTCAGACAGCAGCGTGATCCACTGTGCACGGCTCTGCACAGAGAACCAGCATACCCGGGACGCCCATTAGACACAGCTGGGCCCCTCACACAATGGCATGGCACCAACAGAGCTCGGCATCATGATGAAGAGGTTCATAGCAGTCGTTCGGCGTGCATTTCTGTGTGTGCTGATAAAATACTGTATGCGTACACGGTACGTATTTACAAGGGGTAGCTGTAACTGTGCGTTGGTGGATATAGCAATGCTGGCTAAGTGTACGTTTGCAAGGGTGTGTTTGAAAGAAGCGGATGTGGTTTGATGTCCGTGGTCGTGTGTATGTGAGAGAGAGAGAGAGACAGACCATGTTTATTTCGGACAAATTGCGTGCGGGGCTCCGTTATAAGTCACTCTCGACCAGCCTAAGCTTTCATGCTTTGCCCACCCTGATGTGCCGGCAGTGCAATTAAGCGCTAACCTGTTTTATAAATCTTTAACGAATGCTAATTCAGTGGGGCCCCGGGGCTGTGGAGGTGAACAGGGCAGCACGCAGACCTCGGGCTAGGCTTTGGACAGGCGGGTGACTCGGAGCTGGGAGGGAGGGACAGCGTGTGTCGGGTCGGACAGACTCCTCGGGCACTGCCGGCCTCAGCCTGCGTCAGGGAGGAAGTGCTTACACTGAACTGCACTGGGGTGGTGGCGTCCAACCCACCACCCCCTACCAACCCACCCCCCCCAACCCCGGGCGGCGATACAAGCTGGGGGGTGGGGGTGGATTGGGGGTGGGGGGAGGGGGGGCTCACCATCTCAGGGTGGAGGTGTGTTGTTTACACCGGGCACACATACGACTGGCTTGGGGCTCTATGCCGTTTTGGCGGTGTGGAGGTAACAAGGGGGGAGGGGGGAGCTGTTTCCGTTTCATAACGGGGCGACGCAACAGAAAACAACGTCCAGGTGAACCGTGAGCGCCGCCTGGTGTCCAAAAGCATGTGCTGCACTCAGGTCCAGCCACATCGAAGTTAACGCAAATGTTACACATGCATTGCATTTGAAGCATGATGCCTGAACGGAGGACTGAATGAGCTTTGTCGATACCATTGTGTCTGTCTGTGTGTTTGCCTGCCTATCTGTCTTTATGCCTGTCTTTCTTTCTGTCTGTCTGAATGTCTGCCTGGTTGGCTGGCTTGCTGTCTGGATGTCTGTCAGATACTCAGTCGCCACTGTGCAAGATAAAACGATAGCCAAAGGTTTGTTTTGAAGCGGTTTGGAAAACACACACAGCAGCCTTGTTCTGCCCTGAAGATAGAAATTAAGTATTGATACCCTGGAACGTGGTAGAAGAACCATAGCCCTTGTTAACAAAGGCTCATTGAGTCCTTGTCTTGTGAATAATTCATCACACATTATCAGCAAGAAACCTGCAGGACCTTTCACAAATTCCTATCACTGAGTGCTGGGCTTTGATATGTTACCTAATTTACTTGAAAAACGGAATTTGAGCTTCAGGGAACTGTACAAACTCTTGTGTTTAAAGTAAGGGGTTGTATGGAGTTGGTCATCGGTAAATATGAAAGTGAAAATTGCCAAGACTGCCTGTCACAGGACGGATCATTCTTGTAACTTTTGCCTATTTCTATTGATAGCAGTGTTGTAGTCAGGAGCTTCAAATTGTTTGGAGGTATGAACTCCAGCTGTGTACTCTGGAAAAGAACAGCAGGCAGCATCAAACATTAGTGTGGCGCAGAGCAGCTAAATCGGGCTGCTCTCAACGCTGCACCTCCTAATGCAAACTTGTGAGACACCTCTTCCATGCCTTGGTGTTGGTATAGACAGGATCAAGGCCAAGCGTCTTGCGAGGAAAGAACTCTACTTACCACGGCACAACGTCTGACTGAGACGGCGCGATTCACAGAAATGCAACTCCTAAAAGGCTATTGAAATTTGAATAAGCTGTGCACGCTCCTGATTCCAGAGGAAGTGACAGCAGCGTTCTCAGGTTAATCAAATGACAAAGATGAGGGCCGTCCGTTGACGCGGAGAAGATGCTTACCCGTTTCGACACAACGCAACGTCCTCTGTTTGGTCTCCATGCCAACTGCATCCTTAGTCGTACCCCCCTCCCACCACCACCCCCTCCTGACCTCGGAACTCTCCCTCGTCACATTCCTTCTCAAATCCAGTTCAACCCGTCGTGGAGCTGGCCGCTCATCCCTCCTACAATCCCCCACCTCCTTAGGAGCCCTTCCTCTCTGTACGCCTGTGGTTCTCCCCCTCCTTCCCTGTGACCCGCCCCTTCCTCCTGCCCCCCCTCACCCCACCCCCCCCCCTGGCCCCAGTCTGCAGGTCCCTTCATGCCGTACCAGTGTGTCGCTGTACGGCAGCCTCTCATGATGGACTCGCCAGGAGCCCCTCATGTGCCCCTGCTCCTCACCTGCTGCCTCGTCTTCTGTAAGGGGCCTTTGGCCTTCGATTGCCTCGAGCGCCAGCACCGCACGCCAATTTCAAACTGTGTTTCTCGTCGTCATGGTTTCTCCTTGCTTCTTTTAAATTGTTTTCGTTTGCCTCTCTCTTAACGCAGGGCAAGGGGCCGGTGCTCAGACTCGTAAGTATAAGATACTGTTATTTGTCTCTGTTGGATGTGTTCTTGAATAAGCACACTTGGGAGTTTCGAGCCTTCTTTGAGTTTAGACAGTTTGAGGGCAGTTTGGTCTCCTTAGTGTATGACTACGGTGCTATTTCTGTATCTCCCGCACAAAAGAAAAGTTTTTTTGTTGTTGCAGGAAACAGGCATTGTACTCGCCTGGCTTCCTTGTCTTCTGTTAGATGTCGAGGGTGTTTTTTGTTTAAAATGCACAACTCAGTAACTAAGTAGCTCGTTATTCTACTACCCCGAGAACAAATCTCCATAACTACAAGCCTAAATCATTTTGTTGGCGGACAATATGACAGATTGCAACAAGTTTTATAATTGTATATTTTAATCACCCGGGGCAACTGGGAGTGGCACGAGACGTTGCAGGAGCGCCACACCGCTGCTAAACTACCACTGCGGCGCCGAACGCCTCGTTGTGTTTGTCGGCTCCGTTCAAGGCCCCCGACTCTAGCGGAGCATAAGGTATGAGAGGAGGCAAGGCTAAACGCTTTGTTGGCCCGGAGTCTCTCAGGGGGACGCCGTGCCGTCGCCGCCGCTTCATGTTGACGTGGCTGAGTGGCACAGGAGCCGGGCTAATGCCTCCACCATCCCAGGAGGAAGGGAGGGTCACTGGGTGTTTGCTGAAGGGATTTCCTTCCTCCTCACTGCCTCCTGCTCTCCTGCCTGGCCCGGCGGAGACCGGGAGAGGGGCCTTTTCCGCTCGACATGACCTGGAGTGGGGATTGACGGGGCGCCACCCGGGCTTCACCACTGTGTCGCAGTTAACGTTGAGCTGGCGTAGGAACGACGCTGTGCTTTTGGGTTGTTTTTCTGCGTGCGAGCGGGTGTGTTTGTGCATGTCTATCTGTGTGTGTGTGTGTGTGTGTGTGTGTGTGTGTGTGTGTGTGTGTGTGTATCAAAGTACGTTCACGTTTGCATGCATGTGCGCTGTTGCCTGCGCGTGCGGCCTCTACACACTGTGTGCTGTGTGCGCGTGTGTGTGTGTGTTTGCACAGTGTACACCATAGACAGCGTGGACCTCCGCCTGCTCCCCGGCGGCGCGGTCCGCAGCGGCACCGACGTCGCCCTGCGGTGCGAGGTGAGCGTCAGCGTCGACGCCTCCCTCCGGCTGACCCACAGCTTCAGCTTCCTGCGCGACGAGGTGCCCGTCCGCTCCCTGAACACCACAGAGTCCACGGCGGAGTTCCGGCTGGCCCCGGCGAGGGCGGCCGACTCGGGCGCCTACGAGTGCCTGGTCACGGTCCAGGACAAGGCCAGGAGGAGCCCCCTGCGGAAGCTCAAAGTAACAGGTGGCTAGACGCCCGACGTGTCTCTCACGGCACGTGGGGGTTCTCGCGTGGGTACACGGTTCTAGTTCTATCCTAAAGCCAGGCGCCGCAAATGCTACGTCCGCTGGTGGATGACGCGGTTGTCCCCCACAGGGCTGCAGACGCCGGTGCTGACACTGAGCCAGACGAGCCTTTACGAGGGCGATGAGCTGCTGGCCACCTGCAGCGCCCCGGAGGAGAGCGGGTCGCTCCGCTTCCGTTTCTACCGGGACGGGGAGGAGGTCAAGCAGTTGCAGGCCAGGGAGAACACCCTGGGAACCAGGCTGCTGATGATGTTTGCCGGGGAGAACAGCCTGGACTGCGACTACGTCCTCCCCATGCTGGGAGACGCAGGCCGCTCCAACAGGAGCAACACCATCCGAGTCTTGGTGAAAAGTAACAGAACCCAACATTTGGCTATTTTACACAGATAGTCTGTTATAGTATACAGATTGCAGAATCGCAGACGAGTGGGTGGACCGTATGCCGTGTTCCATCCCCCAAATGCATAAAACGTCCGTTTGATTGATTTAGTATTCATAGAAAACGTTTCTGTTTCATTTGCCTGGGGAAAATGAACACGGCGTGACTCGAAATGAATTGACTCTCCCGTGTGGGTTTCTCAGGCCTTCACATCGCGCCGGTGATGAACATCCTGCCCTCCGTGCACGTATTCGAGGGCGACATCATCGAGGCGGTCTGCAGGGTGGTGCGGCCCCCGAGCGGCGTCGACGTCTTCCTCATCAAGAACAAGACGGTGCTGAAGAAGGCCCCGGTCAGTCTGAACCACCAGGTGACGGTCGAGGCCGGGGACTCGGGGGAGTACGTGTGCAAGGCAGAGAGGGGCCAAACCCAGAGAGAGACCTACATGTCGGTCAGCGTCCAAGGCAAGAAGGGCACTCTGCTTGTTGTCCGAGATACGAGTAGCAATAATTACATACTGTTTTCTGAAAAACATTAACATTCTTTGTAATGGAGGTAATATAGACTATGTATATGTAATGTATATATATATGTATATATACTGAATAGTATATTCTATTGGAAAAATATTGTCTGTGCTGTCAAATAGACCAGTTTAACCGTCTGACCCTAAACCTTCCAGAGCTGTTTTCAAAGCCAGACCTGCGGATGGAGCCCATAGACGTGTTTGAGGGGGAAAACGTCACACTCACCTGCCTCATCTTCAGCTACTCCTCTCAGAGGATCAACCCGGAGAACTTACGCTTCTCCATCTACAGGGACGACGTCCAGCTGTCCAAAGCCGAGCAATACACCGCCGTGGCACACTCCTCTTTAAACGGCAACTACACGTGCCAAGCCGGCGCCCAAGGCCAAAACAAACTGATAGTTAAAAAGAGCAGGACAGTCGCTTTACAGGCAAAAGGTCAGTCAGGAAACACGGTGCGAATACTGTTTTTTGCTTCTTTCTTTATGAGATTTCTAGCACTTTCCATCCGCTAACATGTGGTTTTTGTGTCTTCGTGTTTGAAGTCCCGGTGTCCGTGCCCGTCCTAACCGTCGTGGGGAACAGGCTGGTGGTGGGGAAGCCCTTTCAGCTGCGCTGTCACAGCGAGAGGGGCAATCTGCCGGTGGAGTACACCCTGTGGTCTCCCAGCACCAAGACGCAGGCGGCCATGGTGGTGTCCAGGCCCTGGGAGCAGGCCGTCTTCAACGTCACCTCCATCCAAAGGAGCTCGGACATCCGTAACTTCTTCTGTCGGGCAAAGAACAACGACATCCACCCCGTCATGGAGAGCTCCGCGGACAGCCTGGTGCGCACCACCACCATCATAGGTGAGGCGGATCAAGGTGAAACCGGGAGTTGAATGTCAGAATGCAATGTGCTAACTCTATTCTTGCGAGAGTGTAAGCGTTTGCGTGTTCGTTCGCGCACGCAACTCCAGAAGTTAGGGTAAGAGTCCAGATCCAAGTCCAACCAAACTTCCTGCCTCCCACAGAGCCGGTGTCCCGGCCCGTCCTGACCCTGGAGCCCAGCACGGGGGATGTGGTGGAGGGCCACGACCTGACCCTGGTCTGCACCGTCCAGCGGGGCACGCCCCCCGTCACCTTCGTGTGGTACCACGCCACCACGGGGGACACGCCCATCAAGTTCCAGACGACAGACGGCCTGAGGGGATCGCACGTCATCCGAGGGCTGCGTGCGGAGCAGGGGGGAGGGTACTACTGTGTGACCAGCAACCCGTCCGACGACATCAAGAAGAGCCAGACGCTGCTGGTTGGAGGTGTGTCTACCCTCCGAGGCTCAAAGTGTACCAGACTGACGTCTATCTCTGTCTAAAATGCTACAAAAAAAACATGCATGCCAGTGATAGTTTCCAAGCAGTGCTAGTAAGGCATGGACAGCAATAAATGGTTTTAGTCCGCCGTTTCATTACTGTTGTCATCAACATTTACTTTTTTTATTATTTATGATTTCGTTTAGCATGTATCTTTTAGGTAGGTTTTTATTGTCATTGTGTCATTATTTATCATGCTTTTTTTCTGCAGTGAAAATGGCTGGCTGGAAGAAGGGCTTGATTGCGTCCTTCTGCATCGTGCTGGCCTTGGCTCTGATCCTGGCGGTCATTGTCAAAAAGGGGATCCTGCCACGCCGGAGAAAAGGCATCACAGAGCTGTCGGTGTGAGTGTGGCCCAGTGCTGCTCATAACCCCCCCCACCCCCCACCCCCATCCCCCTGCCATCCACATAAACACCCGAAAGTTGTTAATGTGATTTAGCGGTAACACTCTGTGAGGCGATGATGGCCACAGGAGGAAAGGTCGAATCAGAGTTTCCTGTTAGAAAGGAGTTGATTGTGTTTTTCTGTGTTCAACCCTTTTCTTAGGAAAGCGGCCAGCACCAAAACAGAGCGTCTCAGCCTCACCCTGGCAGACGCCAACGACGCGGCCAACGGTACAACATTTACTCTTTGATTGATGTCTTGTTTATGGCTTACATAAGCGCTGCAGGGATCAAAGAGGACAGAGAGAGGTTATGGAGATACTGGTGGTTTGCCGTGACCTTGTCTCTTTGATTCACAGTGACCCCAGGGGTGATGGGGAGGAGTGTCTGGAGTGAGCACGTCTCTGTCTCAGGTTGGGAATGATGACTTACAAAATCAATCAGGCTGGTCCTATTCGATTCAATCAAGAGACACCATTTCTATAGACCTATAGTCCTTCAGAGACCAGCTGTAAACGATAAAACACTGAAAAATTACTTCATGGCCTTTAGCTTCAATATCAAATCATTGCAATAGTTAAATATCAGCACATTACACTAGTGTAGCACACTAAATGTTGGGTCTTTGTAGAGTCTGATGACCAGAACAGCGTGGGCCCTCCAGATGTGCCAGAGACACAATACACTGAAGTCCAGATCCGTCAATTGGACCCTGCCAGAAGTAAGACATAGATTTCCTATTCGTGTTGATTCGTGTTAATATTAACAATAATTATAATTTGTATCCCTATTACTTTATTATTCATGCAATCAAGCCCACACCACATAGCTGTATTGTGTGGATATGGAAATATGTAGTTGTACCTCCGCAGGCCCCATCCACAAGGGTTCAGACACGGTTTACAGTGAAGTACGGAACTCCCAGATCGGTAAGACTAACATCCTCTTCCCTGTTCAAAACTCCTCTCAAGACATAGGGGCCACTCCAGTTCACTCCCTCTCAGAGGAGTGTAAAAGAAAAAGGAAAAAAGACATGTTCCAGGAAATGGGCTCAGCTCTGACGGTAAACATGGACATTGTTAGCGAGAGAATGTCCCGTTTGACCGGCCAGGTGTCCACTTCCTGCCCTCGTCAAAAGCCACTTCCTTTTACAACAATGAGAGCTAAACAAGAAGCACATACGTCAGGGTGACATTCCGAGGCCTGCCTCATTGTTTCACACACCCTTTGGAAAAACGAGGCCACAATTTGTCCGCTTTCTCCATTGTTGAAAGGTTGCCCTACCCATTGTAAATGTCACATTGGCATTGGTATAACAAAAACAAACAATCTTGCTGCTCAGAGGGAGTGTAGCACGATAATAGCCTTTGGTGTGCTACTATATTGCCACACGATGCCCTTGCCGACTGGGAAAAACATTTGCAATGTTGGTGAACGTGATGCTAACTGTCATGTAGCGGCAGCCAGCCTATCAGGAGACTTTGCGGAGTTTTGCTGATGGTGTTGGTTCGAGGGGGCAGTGTCGGCAAAGCAAAGATGTCTTTTCTAATCACCGGCTCCCTTCATTTCCTGAGTGTGTCTTCTGGCTTTGTTTTTGCAGGTGCCTCCGATAAGGCTGATGGCGTAAGTAGAACAATGTGCTCTCCCAGACATACAAGCACACACCCATGTGCTCACACGCACACGTACACTCACACACAGACACACGCGCGCACACCCACACACACACATACACACACAAACACACACACGCACACGCACACGCACACACACACACACACACACACACACACACACACACACACACACACACATTCAAGATGTTGCTTTTCTTTAGGTTTAGCAAGACCCCTTATTGAGCTAATAAAACACAGTACAAAATAAGACCTCTGGTTCTCATGCTCGTGCTAATAAAAAAAATGCTTTTTTCGACACAACTAAATGTTAAAAAGAATGTTTCACTACTGAATCTTGGTCCAATAGGTCTAGGGGGCACAGCTTAACAACAACTACTCTATTCAATAAAAAATAGTGGTAGGCCTGCCACAACTTTCTACCTATATTGTCGAGCCCTGACAAAAATACGTAAGACTATGGACTTAACTACAATAATTGAGTTCGCACGACGTGACAGGTGAACCCTAAAGGCTTCACCGAATTAAATGTGGGTTCTGTTACTCTCAGCAGGCCTCAGTGGAATACGCCCAGTTAAATCACGACGACAGCAGCCGCCAATGTGAACTCAGCAATGAACATGACAATGACAATGGTCCCAGCAACGAGAGCGAGCCTGTGGAACACAATGGCTACGCGGAGCGAGAAGACTATCTTGACGATCTCGGCGCTGTTGACGACATTGACGCTGTTGACCATCCCGGCCATTGCGAACAGGAGTCGCCAGCTATAGCCATGGACCCAACTGTTGATTCATTACCATAGAATTAGGAGAAAGCACCAGGAATATTTATTCTATGGGTTATCCTGCGTCAGCACTGACCAACTTGAACTACACTGCTTTGCAGCGTAGAACCCTAAAAGCTACATTATGAAAGTTCATATAAATGTAGTTGCTTTTTTCACTGGACATTTGTTGTGCTTTTTGTTACATTTAAAATAAACCTTTGCTTTTTTTAATGTCTGGTTTATTTATTAGAGAGTGACCAGGAAGTCTTGCTGTCCTGAGAACAGTAAACGAGGATATTTGTTTTGACCCAAAGGAAAAACCATTGAAATCCATATCCTTCCTCTGGAAGATGTGTCATAGGCCGACCGGGAGGAAGATCTTTGATCATGCAGCATATTGACCCGCTACTCCGCCTTCAGTTTGAGACAACGGAACCTGTGTCAACCGAGAAGTTTCATTGATGCATTTCTTCTGTTGACCGCTAGAGAGCAGTGTGTATTTGATTCAGAATAGAAATGTGGTGCCACCTAGCTGTGATCTCGGTCATGTGAGATGGGTTTAGTTGTGTTGTTGATACATTAGGTCCGATCGGTATCGCCTGGATCATTCATTTTACATTTAAGTTTTCTTGATTCAGTCTGGGAAGGTCAATTGCAGTGATATAACTTACATGACAGGACAGTCATATGCATTAGCCTGCAATTTAACCTAGCCACAGAATTTTTGGGTAACAGTTTCATCATCCTTATAATTGGTGTGGGATTCCCACTGAATTCTTCATACACCTGCTACATTCTCTGTTTTATTTTTTGCATACTTCACCAAATCCTTGAGCAGCAGGCAAGACTTTATTACGATTGTGGCTGTTGACAGTCCAGCTTAGTGGAGCTGCATCTGACAGGAAGCTCTGAGGGACGCTGAAAGGGAGACCAAATCCATGTGGGAATCCATAGATACCCGATACCGGGGCGAAACTCCGACGGCCTACCACCTTCGTGCCTGCTCTCATCCCCATTCCTGCCCAGGCCAATGTACAAGGGACCACCTTTATGAGTTGTAGCAAAGAGCTGCACTATTAATGTTTGTGTGTGTGTGGGTGAGTGTGTGTGTGTGTGTGTGTGCGTGCGTGCCTGCATGTGTGTGTGTGTTTTTGTGTATGTTGTAATGCATAAAAACTTGCACTTCCACCACTTTTTTTCCTCCCCTGCCTCCTCTCTCTGTGTGTACGTGTTGACGTGCACGCTGGCGATAGCAAAGTCGAGGGCTGGGGCCAGTTCACAGGTCGGGTTCCTTCCGGTCGATCTCCCCGGGGTCTAATGATGACTCGTGACCCTCTCTGCCTGCCTGGTCATCCAGGAATGAAGGTCGCTAAGAGAGCCAAAGGTCCCAGACTGAAATGCAAGCTCGACGTCTTAAAAGTCCACGGGTTGGCACACACGGAGTTCCACCGTTTTGGAGAGGGCGGGGTCGATAGCTGCGTGCGGTTTCACGGCTGCTTCTCATGACCTAATAGAACGGATTGCCTCGACCCAAGTGTTCAGTGTATTTTTAGCACCGCCGACGAGGGGCTCTCTCAGTGATATATCATGAGAACTATCTGTGTGGGGAGGTAGGTACGTTTAAAGTGTTCGCTCCGTGTAGTTAGTGAGACGCAGGAAACATTCACCAGATGCCATACTATTGTTCGTAACATTTAGAGAGGCTTTTTTTAAGTAAATGTCACACAGAATACATGAGCAATGCTCCGTTTCACCTTGCCCTCTGCTTGTATAGGAACACAAAGGACACAAATAGGTTTTGGTCCACTGAGAGTAACTGAGAGCCCTTGGCCCACTTTCCCCGTGGAGTCACCTTGGGAATTGTTGCCTGGTACAGAGGCCGCCAAAGCACCATGCAGCCCACTGACGGTGATGTCCAGCTTCCCTTGTTAATCATGGGGAACCCTGCCAGGCACATTACAAAGAGAAACATTTGCCATGTGTCCACACATCACAGTTGGTAACGTACTGTCCCACACAGATAGGACTCTGGTTGCATGCCACCTGCGCCATAAAACATACACCATCATTTTCTATAGAGGGTCAGATAGTATGTGCTGCATATTACGTTTACAAAATGGTACCTAATTTAGCATGGGTCGTACTTTCTGTTCCCTCACTTTTACTACCCATGCATCCGTGTCTCAACTGCGTAACCCGATCCAGCCCCTAGTGTATCTGCTGCAGGAACCTAGCTCTACTATTGGCTACCCTGCTATAATTGGCACCTTGACCTGTGTGAAATGCATTATGGGAATATCATGTCTTTTGCTTGGCCTTATGGAGCCAGCACTGTGTGTGTGTGTGTTCAACTGCCAGAGAATGAGGTAATTGAAACGGGGTTATCTTTTTTTAATTTGCAATGGCAATGTTTATAATTTGATCCAAGTCAGTCCAATCATAAAAATTTTAACGTTAACGTTTTTAAATTAAAAACACTTATGAAAGGTGTCACCACTGTGTATTTAATGTGTTTAATCAGATAATAAAGGTGAGTAATTAAAAGGTTTTGTCATCATGGCTTAGGTGAAATTCCCACTTTAACGCTTATAGGAAAACCTTTTAATACATCCAAGAATCTACAGACGTCATGTGACATATAATTAACAAAAATACATAAAAAAATGTATGTGTTGCCCGGTATTTAAATTTTTGTTTGGTCCAAATTTGTAGTACACAGAGTGATCTAGAGCAGAATTTGGGTTTGAGTTTCAGTAATCCGTCCAAAGCTAATGCTGATTTACTTACACTGTATGTTTTACTTACATAATCTCTTACTTTCATTTTTTATTAAAGGAAGCATTGAGTTGCACAGAGTTCTCCCGGCCTGTTCATGTTCTCTGTTAACCTATCCCTTAGATTGAATTATTTCTTGTCACGCGCGGGACCTTTGTGGCCAATGAGGGGCAGGTCCCCAGTGTCTCGCCTCAGGGTTGGATATTACGGTATTGTCGTTGTCCTAGAGACGCTGCGGATAGAGTCGCTGGAGACGTTGGCTGGCCAGGGCACCGCGGGACCAGGTAACATGGATGTTGTGTCCAGATGTAAAGCCTGCGATGAAGGATATCAGTGTAAACCTTGTTGTCTTTTCAATTACGTTTATCAAGGTTAGGTGGTGCATAGCACATGTGAATGTTGCGTTGTCAGTGTGATTCGTTAACCCGATTCTACGTGTTTGATTAAGGTTGTTGTTCTTATGTAATGCTTTTTGATTCATGTCTGCGGGTTGATAATCCTGAACCCCAAAATAGACAGACAAGTGTCGGTGTCTTGTTTGCCAGTTGGAAAAAAAGAGCACTGCTGTATGAAGGTGGTGCAGACATGACCCTGCTGGAGGGTCAGCCATTCACTATCCTGCACCACACAAGAGCTAAGTTAAATGTCAACGGTTGTGTGCCCACCTGTTCTTCCATATCCTCATTTTAATTGGTTAAGACCTTTCTCTTGACCAAGCGATCAAATTGTTACATCATTTAACGTCCGGCAGGGACCATGAGAGGACATGTAGACGTTTGTCCTGCCCGACCCCCTCGTCTCCTGCACCGGCTGCGGACTGGATGACGGTTTCTGGGACAGACCGAACCATACCCCCCCCTTGGCCCCCCTCATTCCCCCTTTACCCTCGGTTGTGTAATCAAGCATCAACAAATTTGTCAGCCATGAACACGGCTCTCCACCTCACGCAGCTCCTCTGTGGATGTTGGCTTGGGTCAAGACACCCTATCCCCACGCAAACAGCCCCACCTCTTGGGTTGCCTCGGCCCCTCTGTGTGAAGTCCAGGCGCTCCTCTTGCCTACTGCGGCCGAGGACAGCTGCAGCCACGGCCTGTGTTTACTGCCCCGGCTGCCTGGCAGGCCGGCATTCCTCATACCTGGCCGGTGTGAGTCGCGCGCTCACCCTCCCTCGTCGGGATTAGAGAGAGAAGGGCTTTGGATGACACGTAGAGCACTGCTCTGCAGTCTATAAAAGCTGTAATCTACGCTGCGGGAACGTATGGGCACGGCTCAGAGGGGCGGTCTCTAATTTAGGTTGGCTAGAGGGGTCATTGGAAACTATTAGAGGACAGAGGTGTTTATGGTGAGTTATGCGTGGACAAGGAGCGCTTGGATGCAATTGGTTTGCTCCTTTGTATCCTACCATTGGGGAGAGGCCATGGCAGGCTATATTTTCCTTGGAACTGAAAGCACGTTCGCATCCTGGAAAGGAATGGCCTTGTGAAGCATTTGCACCTGTTTTCATTTCAAAACATGATTTTGTTTAATAACTTTGACGCCATCATCAAAGATGCTGTTGATCTGACCACGTAGTTTAGCCAAAGTGCGTGCTCTTTTCATATGGTCTTGACCTTCATTGTAATGCATTTTTTGTCGACATCCTACTTTGGCTTCTTGCATGGATGTATCGTAAGGGTGAAAGAGGACCGATGTGAGCTTAATTCAAACTGGAGATCAAATGGACAGCCAGAAATAAAGTGCAGTAAAGACAGGACCTACAGATTCAGAATAACAATGTTGACCAATTGCAGTAAACACCTTAATATCCCCACTTCAACCTTGAAATAAACTTCATTGTTGACTATATCAGTGTTCCTATTGCAATTGACCAAAACAATAATTCTGAAACATTAAGTTAGTTTGAACAATGGTTAGACAAAACACATGTACAATTTACACATTTACATGTAAGGCGTTCTGATCTAAACATTTCTGTGAATTGTATTTCAAAGTCTTGTTCAACATCTTCACTGCAAATGGTGTGACATGCAAGGAGTTGCTTTAGGTTTAGTCGGCTACTATGCGTAGTAATGCATACGGTGAATAGCAGGACCCAGCAACTTAAGAGTACGCAGGCATGGGACCCATGCTGACCATTCCATGTATGCGGGGCCAGCGGACACATGTCTCTTTTTGCACGATGCACAGCAAATAGGTCAGTTTAATTTTGTACTCGACGTTCAAAGTCAAGGCTCTCAAAGTCTTCAGCCCGTCTGTTTGCAGATGTGCAGGACGTTACGGACTCAACCACACATTGATTCTGCATGATGTGATAGATGATAGAGCTATAGCTGGGAAGCAGGCATGTACGCCTATTTGTTCTGAATTGCCATGGCCTCTTTCAACACACATACTATGGTGAGGCAGGCATAGAAAGGGGTTGCCTTGCCACAGCTGGTTTGCTCATTGGGATATAGTACGGCACATTTTATCATATCGCGTAACGGTTGTTTCCCTACGCTTGGGGTGTGTCCCTCTGAACGTCCATGATTCACATTTGCCCAACACTCCGCACCCAGTGATAACTCCGGCTGGCACAGTCATCTCTCCCTCTCAACCAGGAAAAAAATATGGCTCTTCGGTCAGATCATGTGGCTATAAAATGGCTCTTAGGTCAGAGGCATGATACATTTTTCTGACCAACTGCGAGAGCCGTAACTCTACCCCCCCTCAGGCCTGAGAATACATCTCCCACTGAGAGATCCACATTAAGGCTCTGTCCCTGGGCGTGCATCGTCTGGTAGTTTAGGTGTGTCTGTCTGCAGCCTGTTTCTCTTCCCGCTTCCCGCTACCCAGGGGTCTCTCATCCAAAAAACTTCCTGTCTCTCGTGTCATTGGGGAGTTTCAGAGAAGTGGCTCTGAGTGGTCAGGCAACACAGTCATTTGGGATATGGGGCTTGCTGGCCAACTTGGCTAAGGATGTGCATTTTCTAGACAGCCCTGAGGCCTTGGGCTTTTCCACATCACTGCAACAAGACAATTAAAAGCTCTGAAACGATGTCTTTGCTTATTGATGGATTGAACTGGCATGATTGTGTCCACATAGTGAAACAAGTAATCACTTGTAGAGGTCAGCCAGCAATATAATTCTTTTGATGAGTGTTGTTTGGATATTTAATTATTATGGACTTATTGAACAGTGCTTAACCTATCTGACCTTTTTTTTTTTTTACTTGAATTGCTTTCTTGCTCAAAACTAAATATCTAAAGACTTTGATTAAGGACTAAAATGACTATCCCATCAGATTCCCACCTTTGTTCACAGGTCTAGACTTTATTTGTAATAAGAATGGGTCAACAAGCCCCATGTGTGTTTGTCTATCAGGATCCATGTCTCTCCTAAGTTGAGGTCAACACAAGGCCAATCTCATGTTTGTTACCTTTGGTCCACTGAATATACTCGTTGAAGGTCACCCTTTCTATTTTACTCTAAATGCGACGGTTTCTCTTTTTGGCTAGCCAGTGGAGTAAACGTAAGAGCAACTCAGATGTGTTCCTCGCAAAGGCTTCTCGTTACATTCACGCTGCGTATTCTAAGGATGTCTCAGTCGATCCTTCCATGAGTAGTCACGCCGTATCAGACACACCAGTAAGAGACGAGGTCTGCTGTTGATGTTTACTCTGAACTTCGATATGGATCCACACACCAGAGTTCAAAGCAGAACCATTTCTTGGTATTCTGACCGCAATATCCGCCCCTCAGAGCATGGGTGGGTGGTGGGGTTGTGTCTATATATAGTGGACCGTCAGTATGTGAGGTGCAGACCTCGATCACATTAATAGTCCTTCTGGCTCATGCCCATGGGTAACACTGAGGTGGAGGGGGACAACAAACAAACATCTCCTACTATCCATAGCCTGCCTGGTGAATATGGCGAGGCGATGTGTGGGAAGGAGAGGAACGTGGGCAGGGGGGGTGGCACAATAACTCCCAAAGCATCCCAAACCACCACCCCACAGCCACACTTCCTTATAAGAGAAGGAAACGTGATAGTCGCTTTAAAAAGTGTCTTCCACAAGCCACAAACATAGGATTACTCTCACCTCAATTTATCTTGACTTGTGCTCGAAGCCTGTTTCTCCCTCTAGCTTTCTCCATCTATAAAACCCAGCTGTGTGCGGAACAAGGCTTAATATAGGATCGAGGTCAGCTTAAACCACTCGATAAAGTTACTGGTCTTGTTATGGTTACCTGTGATAATAGCTTAATAATAATTTATTATGATGACACTATGTTCAAATCCCCTCCGTAGATATCTAACAGGTGACACTTCATACGTTTTAATATTTTTCTGTGCATTTACAGGAAAGCTGTGCTCTTGATTGTTGAAATGGCGTCAGGCCATTAAGTGCTATAAAAGACACTTTGACATTCCAGTTGTGGATGAAGCAATGCGTTGTGATTTGTATTCATTCATCCTCCATCCCAAATGTTCAGTGTGATGTACATCAACGTGGACAGACAAATCCCAGCACTGGTTTAAAATGGATTTCAAGTCCACATGAGGGTTTCCCCTCAGAGCATAGCAATGTCCTCTCGGAATCTCAGTAAGAGAAAACCAGCGAACGGTGCCTTGCTTTTTTCCTTGTCTGGGCAGCAGCTCCTGTGAAAGACGTTTTCCAAGGGCTTAGCAATCCAGCTGGAACTGGCTCTGCTACACCTTGAAGTGGTTGGAAATGAACAGCTGAAGGCACTGCAGCGATGCCTGAGGATGCCCTAAGTCTTAGTGAAACATTGGAACAACTGTCTAATTAGTTAAATTACCGTTTTTTTGTGCTTAATTTGCCTAAGGCTAAATCAGCACTTTAAAAAGATAACACATGTCACTGATATTGTTTCTTTACAACAGCCCTGTTTAAATGAATGCATTCTTTTGTATTTCTGTCAAGGACTTTCAACATGTTAAAACACAAGTGACAAAAAAACAAGGAACTGGTAACGGTTGTATTTTTGACATTCAAAACCACCTGACCTGTTACAACCATCTGAAGAGAAGGGGTAATTTTAGCTGCTCAGATTTATATCTCTATGACCCAACTGTTGGCCAGGACAGCCTTACTTCAAGGATGGCCCTGAAGGACTGGATTCTATTGGTCCAGTGAGCTTCCTCGGGCAAGTTTAGAACACTGTTCACTTGCATGACCAATAGATCTACATGGGACATAGAAAGCAATCAAAAACAATGATCAGGTCTCAGAAACATTCAGCATAACGCATACTGTACCCAAGTCATAGATTTTAACTTTGCAATCTATGTATTTTTTACACTGATCTGCATAAACTATTGTTTACTGTCATTATCTTTCTTAATATGCACTTGATTCATTATTTTAATATACAACTTTATGTTGTTGATTGTCACCACAGCTCAGTGTAAGAAAACATGTTTTTTTATTTTTCTGTGAAATCACGAGGCAGTCAAATTTTACGACTGTTATTTATCATGAACATAGCAACTGTCTTTAAAAAACTATTTATGATCCTGGTCCATACACATGTGACTATCACAATGTTGACCCCAATGACCTGTGCTGTCGCATGCTTTACCTAACGCAGCCTGGAACAAGCATTGTGAACTTCTCGTTTCCTTGCAGTTGTTGGTTAAACCCATGGTCACTTTGGTGTAAGTGTCCTGCTAAACATTGAGCAATGTGTATAAAAATCCCTAAGACGAATTCCTCTGCCGATTGCTGTTGAACATGTTTTATGAGCATGGGGGTGGAGACATTGTCGCAGGGCATGTGACCACAATGTGGGAGGGGCTTGGTCCGGGGCCACGTATTGCTAGGCTGAAGTCACTTGATATGAGGGATGATGGCCCCTCAAAATAGCCCTGCAGAGGGTATATAGGGACCCTCCTCAACAAGCCCCATCAGACCGCTATCCAGAACAATGTCCAAGGAAACTGTACGCATGCAATTTAATGTATCAACATTAAGAAATACATCATAAAACAAGGCGAGAGAACTGTACAATTTGAAGGGGAAGACATTGTGAGTGTGTGAGGAGTCAATTAGGAGAAGGCAACCGGAACGCGCATTCTGCATAAGAGAGTGGCTGGTGCTACTCCGATCAGAAACTCAAGACCAGGGGAGTGTGGAATTAGAAGGACACGTCAATTTTGGATTGACACAGAACCAGAAGATTTTGTTGGCTCCGATTGGATTGATTGGATTTCCCTGGATTTCTCACATTCCTTCCCCTGTGCTGACCGCATTGGGAGAAGGTCGAGCCCCGTCCACTGTAAGGATGAAATACAGCTACCAGTTACCAGTGTCTTCGTACACACGGCCCTCTCAGTACACCCCAAGTTACACCCCGACCTATTACACACCGACGCACTACACAACCACTCATTACACACCCAGTCAATACACCTCTTCAAAATACAGCGCAACACACTACACTCCTTCAACGCCATACACACCTACAAACTACACGTCGACCATATATACACCTGCGTACAAGTCTGCCCCGGCTTACGTGCCGTCGTACAGCAAGCCAACGCGCCAGAGCACCACACGCCGCCCCCGGCGCCAGGAGACCGCCGCCGCCGCCGTCGCCGCCCCTGCAGAGGCCCCTGCACCTGCACCACTCAAGCCCGTCAGAGCGGTGCACTTCTCCAATGACGTCATCTTCCAGGATATGGTCAGGCGCGGAGAGCTGGAGCAAATTGGACGATTCGTGAGAGCGAGGAAGGTTCGCGTAGACACACTCTTTCTCTCCGGTGAGCAAACTAGTTTATAATGCACCTGGTAGGGTTTCACTAGCGAGTTGACGTCATTGACATTATAGATCACCAGATCCATTTTTTTATGACTTCATGGACAGAAATCCTCCCTGTGATACGATTATTGATCATTAAGGACTATTCAAGTCTGTTTACCAATGTCTGTGTCCTTGGTCTTTCTGATCCCCGTTGATGCTTTTTTTGCAGGCATGGCAGCTCTCCATGAGGCTGTCCTCACAGGTAACCTGGAGGTGGTAAAACTCTTAGTAAAATACGGCGCTGACGTCCACCAGAGAGATGAGGATGGGTGGACTCCACTTCACATGGCATGTAGTGATGGTTTCCCAGAGATCGCCAGGTAAGCAAATACTTCTGTTTAAATTTTCTTGTCAAATAAAAAAGAAAAAGAGAAAAAAAAGATACTGTTTGGATCAAGTCATTAAAAAAATTGCAATTTTACCGCAAACACACCTGTATATTTATAGAAATAACTGTGGTCTGGGTCACTAAACCAGAAGATATATGTATATATATGAACAAAGCATACTTTTTTTGATAAAACAAATCAATTAAACTAAGCCTGTGATAACCTAAAACAACATAGTACTGAATGGGTGATCATGGGCCTCAAATGTTTTATTTGTTAAAACATTTTGGGATGTAAAATCACAAAATAGCCCTTAACATGCTATATATTTGTTTACATACTTCATGAGATGATTTAATTATTTTCATACTTTTTTATCAGCCTATCAATGTATCAAAATAGTGCTAATATATTACTCTATATAACTTTTTTTCATACAGTTACTTACTCTCTTTGGGTGCCAGTGCTGAAGCACAGAATGAAAGCGGTGAAAAACCAATGGACTTGATTGATCCTGACTGTAAAGAGCTGGCTAAACTGTTTGAGACTGGCTGTGGAGTTTGAGGAAGGGGCGAGCAGAGTGACCCAGTACTACCCTCTTGGACTTGAATCAGTACCATGTTACAGTAGAAGAGGCTTAACAAAATCAAGCCCGGCTGAAAAGGGAGAATGGAGGCAAGGACCATGTCACTGTTGCTGCTACTCAGAGCTGCTCCTTTTGGTACTCCTCATAAAATGACAGAATTTGGTTCGTTTTTTTTATATATACACATTTATGACTTTCAAACTATCCTTGTAATAGCTGGCTTTGTCTATTTCACAGCCTGATAAGTATGTCACTAGCTTGGTGCTTTGCAAACACAAACACAAAACCCAGTCTTTGGTATTTTTGTCACAGAATTTGATTGTCTCAATGTGTTTACATTCATCACAGCAATTATAAATGTTGACATCTAGCACATTACAAGTCACACAACATCCCAAAAAGAAAAGAAAAACTGTGAAACATCTCAAAGGTGTGACTACGTAGAGCACAAAAAACAGGATCCTCTTAAAGGAAAGTTGTACCCATGAACAATCCTCACAAAGGCTAAACAACACACTGAGTTTGAAATTGAGTCTCTCAAGATATAAAATTGTTAAATCGGATTTCATGTCTTGAGTTGAGTTTATGTATCTTTACTGCGGGGCAGGAGAACAAATCTCAACACAAAATGGCTTAACAATCTGATAGGCCAGAGGCAAACTAAAAATAAAAGAGAGGCAATGCATGCACTTAATTGGAAATCTGAAATTTCTTCTCAAATATTGCTTTGATATTTCTTTTTTTTTTAAAGAAGCCTTAAACAGAGTGAATGGTATTTTCCTCCTTTCAAACTACTGAATTTCACAAATGAAAGTCTTATCATACACTCTTCAATAAATGTTTTATACATTACATGTTTTCATAAATTAAAACACATTTTTACAAAATAAATTTGATTGTCTTTTTCAAAAAAAACATTTATTTATTTTTATAATTTTTTGTCATGTCATCCAATGTTTATATTGTGAAGCGACTGGGTGTTAGAAAAGCGCAATATACATAAAATGAATTATTATTATTATTATCATTAATTGCCATGTTTTAAACTGTATATATTCCCTTCACCACGAGCGGCAACAATTTTGCCTGATATGACTTTAAAGTCCCCACTCTTGGTAGGCTTGCAACTTCAGTGACAGGTGACTTAATGCACTGAATAGAACTTCAACGCCTTTCTACAATAATTTGAAAGATCTATTATTAATGAATTAATAGATCTATTATGTTTACTTTCATAGATCATTCTGACATCAGAAGAGCCCCATATTTCATTAGCAGGTGATTTTAGAGCTTCAGCAGTTTCATTAACTTTCACAATATCATTTTTACAGGCAAACTATTGCTGCTTACAGGTTTAACATGATAATTAACACTATTTTTTTTAAAAAAAAACACACACACACACACACACACACAAAATAGGCATTCAACTGTCAAAATTAAGAGGATCCTTTCACTTTTTCACTTATTACGCTAACAATCCCGATACCAGTGACAGTGACAATAAGTTTCGACCGCTCAGATACCATTTGGTATCTAGGTCTACTTGAACGTGACATAAATGACTTAGTTCCTGGTCTTAATAACCTTGCCGCCTTGTCCTTACTAATTTTATAATAGATCATGATGAAAACGGCAATTGCTCTGATATTGGCAACAGATAACAGAATTAGAGTAACCATGCATCGATCGGCTATACCGCTCATCCTTTGCAGGGTCCGCGTGGGGGGCTGGAATTAGAATAACACTAATATTAATTTGAATAATTAACATTTCAAGTTTGTAAATATTTTATGTAAAGTATTTAGTGCTCCACCAATAGTTTTGTTGGAAAATGTGTTTATTTTTGAATACATTAATCTTTAGTTGTTTCTTACATGGAAAACATGTTTCGCCGGTTCTGTCAAGAAGTGCAAAAAGAAACTATTCTTGAGTTTTGCCCGGAAATGATTCGTTGGCATTGGCAACGTTCTAGCGAGCGAGAGGCAGAGGCCTAGCTAAAAACAACGAAAGGAAAGGAAGGAACCAAAGAACAGGTTTGAAAAATATGTTTAACGTTTAAGGTTAGCAACTAACCATTACAGTGTAAATGGCGATTAAAATCAAATACAGTATTTCGCTAGATCTAGTATGTTAAGTATATAATCTAATTCATTTGGAGAATGCAGTACAGTGCATAGTGGCTTTGTTAGCCTTGCTAATATAGCTAACACATTAGCGTGGCTAGCAAGTTTACGTCAGCTCTGATTGAACAAGTGTTAGCCGCAGCCGCCTCATTAGCTAACTAGTACGGTAATTTAACATTACCTGTCAGCAAAAGCTTGCTAAGTGGCTAACGACAGCCCGTGCCAATATCGGTAGGTCAATAATTAACTATGCTTGTGGATCTATAGTATTAGCCACACAGCTAACGATATAATGGCATGCAGATTGCAATACAATTATGACATTCAATTTAGATTTCCTCTTAGCTAGCTGTGGATCAGACTGAGTAAGGTTACGAATACGTTATTAGTTACAAACGTCAAGCTAACTGCTAACGGCACAGGAATGTTTAACATCAGTCGCTAAAGTGAAAGCCTAAACCATAACAAAGCCCAGCTGTTATCTGTCCAGCTAACGTCAGATGGACCAATGTAATAAATCTGAAGAGCTTGTACTCAATATTATTGTAACATAAACCATTATTTATATACATTGTCATTCATTATACTAGGAGTCCAGCTAAAGAAGAAACTTCATACTCTCCAATTCCTGACACTTCACCAGAAAGGAGCGAAGAGCGAGTGCAGACTGCAAACAGAATGACCAGGTTAATGGAGAAAAGTGGAACTGGTTAACTTTTACTTGAGTTGGCTAAAGTGACCATCTCAGATCGTTGTCAATGCCAGCCATTTCCAAGTTGCTCAGCTATTGCAATTATGGCATCGTCTGTGTTTCATTTGTAATTTCGACTGATAAATGCTAATTCTCAATTAGACATTGCACTTTTGCAGACAAAAGCAATAACAATACACTTATAGTTGGGTATTGTTAAGGTAACAAAAAAGCACAGTTGTATAAATGGTGGATGTAATTGTTGGAGTCAAAATAGCATCCTGTGCTGAAATGACACCAGGACTTGTGGATTAATTATAAAAGGATTTTGAGAGCTTTTTTGTTAAAATTTTGTACAGTTAGTCTTTTAACGCTAAGTGAGTAATTAGATATTTTGTTGGGCTTTTTCCAAAGCTCATCTGCTCCCAGAATGGTGAACAGCTATAAGCGAACATCTAGCCCTCGGTCTCCCACTAACAGCGGGGAACTTTTCACTCCAGCACATGAGGAGAATGTCCGCTTTATTCATGATAGTAAGTAGCCCATTCTCCTTAATCTTTCTGTCTGCTATGCTTTTGAATAATGCTTATCTCACCTAATAACATTTTAACATTCCTCCTTTTAAAATAAGGCTTTTGAGAGGCAGAAGTTGTCTTCTAATACAGGCTTGAAGTACACAAGTGGTCTTTGTAATTGTACCTGTTTCTCCCTACAGCTTGGCAGTGTGTGCTCAGAGACATCAGATCAACACAAAACAGTGAACGCAACGACCGTGGACCACAAGAATATGTGGAAAAGAACCCAAATCCCAACCTTCAGTGTAAGTATGTGCAGGAAATAATAACAATGTTCAGGGAATGCTCCAAACTTTCAAAAACAATAAAGCTTATTATGATTATAATTATTATAATTAAACTCGGGAGCAATTTGTAAGCACTTATGCCTTTGGTATATATGTATATATAATGTACATATATATATATATATATAATGTATATGTGTGTGTGTTCAACATGTTGAAGTGACCTTGGTAGAATGGGGCATATGAAAAAGACAGACCATTACTAGTATAATCTTAGCACCCATTAGCTTGAAGTCTAACATCCTAGGATTTTTTTTTGGTTTGTTTCAAGACTCATTATGACACAATAACATATCAAATGTCTAGATGTATGCAGTAAGGGATGTTTTGTGATACTTGCACAAAGTGACCGCCGTGATCTTCTCTTCCAGCATTCGTACCGGTAGACCTAAGCGACCTCAAGAAACGCAACACACAAGATGCAAAGAAGTCTTAGTCTTTCTCCTGGCGGTCCAGCAGCTTTCTCTCCATCCATTATTCTTGGGAACTTTACCCTCCATCAGTTCTCTTTCAGCCTGCGAGTCAGTCTTTTTGGCCAGTCTAGCTTAGAATGCTGATCCCCTTACCATCCCTTGGACCATAGCAATGCCCCAGCTCTCTTTCCACCACAATGGAATGCAACAGGACTGGGATCTCATACACACGGATTAACTTTTCCTTGCTCCTGTTTTTTTAATTCATGAATTCTTCATGTCCTTATTTTTTATGTGAGTGGGACTGATGCAGAGTTTCATCAGAACGTGCTGAAATCCTGATGTCGAGGTACAAACTGTACACAAACTCCATTAGAAGAATTGAAGACTGCAGTCTTAAACTGTTTGAATGGAGGAGATTGCTGAAGGGCTGACTTTTTTCTTTTTCTTTTTTTTTTAAAGATAGTGTGATAGGTGAGATATAGATGTATTGGAATCAGGTTGGGCGTGTTTTGAAAGCCAAATACTATGTAGAGACGCCAACATTTTAATGTAATTTTCTGCCCCTACAATGAACTTCAAGTAGATATTTTCCCCAGTATGCTGCCCTTGATGGACTTCCCAGCCTTGAAACAAAACATTGAATAAAATAATTTTACAATATTCATTGGATGCTGTATTACATTGGCCCTTTGCAAACTTAAATATTTAAAAAAATATACAATCAACTTGTAAGTAAAAGTTTTCGTGTGGTTTGGCAAAATGTTTAACATGATTTTAACTTATTTTCCTTTACGTTTACAAGCTCTGGAGGAAAACAGTCTGTGTTATATTTCCGCATACTAAGGTTGTAAGATTTGATTCACAAGACACTACTATTTGAATTTATCAAGTACTGAACTTGTTTTCGAAATTAAGTGAAATAGATAGACATACACAGTGTATACTGGCACATTTAAAATACCACTACTCTAATTTCTAGGCCGGTAAACGGGAGAAAACCTCAAGGATAATAGACCGCACAAATAGATCTTCCCAGTCTCTCAACTACAGATATGTATACCAAGCAAACCAATTGTGTACATTAGAGAACCTAGGGAGAGGCAGGAAGAAGAAAGAACCAGCAAGGAATACATTCTACTAAGACCCAGAATTGCAGAACCACCTATAGGAAACTCACAGATGGCAAAATGTATGAGCCATTCAACATTTACCCAACTTGTCCAGGCCAAGTATGGAACCAGTTAAGCAAAAGAACAACAGCCCTACAAAATGTAAATGGACGAAAACTGCAGTTTGATATGCAAGAGCAGCATCTGCACCAGGTGGACACGGCTATGGACAGACCTAATAGACAGACTATACACAAATGCATCTGACATTGGAAGTCTGGGGAATTTATTCCTAGATCCTGCCTTTAAGTACACAATTCTATGTGTGAATTCAAACCAATTTGCTTGCATAACACTGACAAATATGTTTTTACATAGCAATTGACCAAATACCTTAAAAGTAAATGAATATAGTTATCTCAGTGCAGGTCGACATTTACGTTTTTTTAAAGTTACTAAATACAATTATAAACGTTGTTATGGCATACTTTCAGAATCATAAACACAAGATTTGTGTTTTACTGCAATGAAATTTACCACAAGGTGGCACAGTCTCGAGACTGTCATTGTGAGCAGATGTTAAATCTCACACTTACTATGGCCATGGAAGTGAGGGGTTGGTGGGCAAAAATTATTATTTTGTTGATTGATACAGTGGTCTAAACATTAGCCGTAGCCTGTTTGAATACAGAAACGTGATCTATAACAAAACAAACATGAAGTAAATAAAAAGCAACTAATAAAATTGTTTTGTAATGGTAGTTTCAACCAAAACCAGAACACTCTCCAACTCACATGTCCACCAACAAAATGTTTAATTGTTCAACTGAAACAAACGTTCTATTTTCTATACCCGATTAACTTTGTTCCGTTTATTGGCTATTATGCCCTTGTTCCGTTTATTGGCTAATATTCATAAATTCTGTTTTCACTTCAAGGCTTTCGATGTGGGTACGTCTTCTTCCCATGTGGCCATGTAATAATATTGCCAAATAACTGCTAACTAAAAGAGCACCAAGTAAACTGAATGATAACCTGAACTTGGCAGGAGGGAAAAAGTAAATGAAGCTCATTCAGAAGCATATCAAGTTGTCAAGAGAAAATTTCGCCAAAACTAAACAATTTATCTTCATAAACGGGGACCCAATTACATCTGATAATTTTTTTTAAATCGTTAAGGGTATAACACAATTTAAAGCAAACAAAGCATTTGTGTGCGTAGGTAGACTTAGATGTAAAGGTGTTATGTAGGTGCATATAGATCATGTCATATTTCGTATCTATATAGACCAGAATAAGGATCTCTTTACATTTTTAAAGACTATGTTCAATGTTTGTTACTTAAAGTGGTTTGATTTTATTTCTGAATCTCATAATGATAATCAATAACTTATATCGTATTCATAACAATAACACAGGTTGTGTATTGGATAATTTGATGACTATCCCAATAATTGTTTAATGTAGAAATCAATTAAAACAATATTCAAAATGTATCCCGGAGTACACAAAAAATAATAGCACGACTCAATACCCTGCAATAACGTGGAAGTATGAACAGAACTTACATTTCCAGTAATACTTTTGAGTGGAAGCGCTCACAGGACATTTGGTCTAAAATGTGCGAAATTGCTGTTGGGCGGAGTTATAGAGCAGAACGTGCATGCAACGTCATTCTGCTGTTGCTTGGTTGGTATAAAGACAACTGGCACTTACAGTTGATATTTTTTTTCCACCCTCTCCCGTCGAGTTTCCTCCAGTGCGTTGTAGAAGAGGGACCAATAAGGCTAGTTTATTTTATTTCGCTAACGTGTTTAGCGATATTTAAACATTACCATGGCTGATAAAATGGATATGTCTCTAGATGACATTATCAAACAGAACAGGCAGAGAGGGGGTGGAGGAGTCCGTGGTGGAAGAGGCCGTGGCCGTGGCGGCTCTGGCGGGGGCCGAGGTGGTGTCGGCCGTGTGGGAGGCACCGGAGGAGCAAGCTTTGGAGGACGCGGTGGAGGATCCGGCCCCATGAGGAGCCGACAGAACCTAAGCCGAGGGGGTCGAGGCAGACCAACGCCATACAGCAGGGTATGAGAAAATTTGAGGAATGGGCAGAGAAAATGAAAATACCCTGGCAATCTGAAAAGGCCTGGGTGACGTCCTTCTCTAATCGCCATGTTCTGGTAGCTAACCTGCCATGGTGGTTAGCGTACTAGCTAACCGTCGAGTTTTCCCTCATTGGAAAGCTCTTTAAATTGCGGTTTAACATGAAATGAAAGGCATAGTATGTCGTTTCACAACCCGTGTTTACACTATTTTTGAAGATCATTTGGAGTGAGCTAGCTACCTACCTACCGTTGTTAGCTAAATTGGCTAAGACGGCGCCATTTTGAGTACAGCATCCTCAAGCAGTAAATAGTCTTAGTCGTCTAAAGTCAAGGTCAGAGCCAAACCTGAAATCAATTTGTTCCACGGAATCATCTCATCCACCTGCAACTGAAGATTTTTGCTTAACTTTTTGGAGTATAGTTTTGATCCGGAGCTTGCGGCTAATCTTGCAGAGCCCGGTCTTTTGTTTGGGAGTGGCTACCGTCTTTCAACAATCTGTGTCCTTCAGCGTTCAATGTTTGCGGTAGTATCTGGATGGAGCAGTGGACTTCAACGGCACTTGATATTCCATAGTTTCAATAATAACTTAGTATTGTAGTTTAACTGTAACCTTTCATCGAGGCTCACGTCAAAATGGCGTGATTACAAAATGGACGCTTAAGTACTCGCCATGCATAGGATAGATGGCTGGCCTGTGTACAAGCTCCATTCATGGACTAATCTATCCAGACCGCTTCATTGCTTTATATTCAATGAACTCTTGGCCGAGCAAGGAACCGAGGGCAGCGCTGGAGGCGAGGCTGCTTCTGACAACAACTCCTGCGGAGTCATTTCCTCTGGGATGGCCGTTTGGCGAGCCTTTCATGGAGGCGCAGATGGCAATCAACAGTGGTGGACGCCATTGGTAGCTAGTTGGGGGGTGGGAAATACTGTGGCTCAACATAGTTTTCTTGACAGTAAAGTAGACGTTTCAGTTGTGCCAGAGTTCAGTGTGATAAATGACCAACATTTTGACCTGCATTTAAACCAGTAGATTTTTTTAATTATTTAATTGTATTTATAGTTATGTACATATTGTAATGTATTTTAAAATGATTGCGTTCTGTAGTGATGGGGTGGGTATAGAACTCTGAGGGATCTCTTTTTGAGGAGTCTTGTGTGTGTACTCCTGCGCTGTTGGAATGCGGAGCTCCTGCTTGCCCCAACACCAGTCGTATGGACTCTGATTGACAGAGACAACGGAGCCTGAAGTCAGCAGGTGCGTTCTCTTTCATCTGTTGCAGCCAAAGCAGATTCCGGAAAAGTGGCAGCATGACATGTACGACAATCATGGCTTTAATGCTAGTGCTGGAGGTGGCGGAGGAGGAGCAGGCGTCGAAACTGGAGGGAAACTTCTTGTCTCTAATCTCGACTTTGGTGTTTCGGATGCTGATATTCAGGTATTCACGAATTAAATTGGCCACTTTATACAAACATCTTTTTTTGGGGAAGCATGCTTTCTTATGTGTCATTTTTTTTATTTTAGGAGCTCTTTGCTGAATTTGGCACACTGAAAAAGGCTGCTGTCCATTATGACCGGTCTGGGAGAAGCTTGGGGACTGCTGATGTCCACTTTGAGAGGAGGGCAGATGCCCTAAAGGCTATGAAGCAGTACAACGGGGTCCCACTTGATGGTATGCATTAAACTGTTCATAACCACACATTCATAAAAACATCATACATGTGTTTGAGTGGGGTCTTTGCACATAATGCTTACCAAGTTTTTTTAAATATTTGTTTTATAGGTCGTCCAATGAACATACAGCTTGTCACATCACAAATAGACACACAAAGGCGACCTCCAATGCAAGGGTGAGTTCAGATGTACAGATTTTGGTTTTGTCTATGATCATTGAAACGGTTAGGCTTAGGGGTGTTAAATGTTATTTTACATTTGTTTCAGGCTGAACAGGGGGGGCGGTGGCATGAACAGAAATCGAGTTGGTGGCTTTGGAGGCATGCAGAGAGGACGAGGGGGTCGTGGTGCTGGAGGTGGAGCCAGAGGCAGGGGCAGAGGTGGCAGGGGAGGTAGCGCAGGCAGCAAACCACCTACTGCAGAAGAGTTGGATGCCCAGCTCGATGCCTACAATGCCAGGGTAAGATCATAAATGGGTGTTGACATTGAGAGAAGGTGACTGATGTTCTTATGGCAAATCTTACTGTATTCTGTTTTTCTTCCTTTAGATGGACACCACTTAAGAGCTGACCCCACATTTTTGGCTGACATCCTGTCATGTCTTCACAGAAGGATGGTCGCCATTGTTACGAAGTTGAAACATGCAGGATATTTTACACTTGGATGTATTCTAATGTGATTTAAAAATTTGTGTACCGATCTTTATCCTTTTAAATGCTCAAGTGTTTTTTACCAATTTTGTTTGTTTTTTTTGGAATAAAATGTTGGTTCTGACTGTAGGTTATGGGGGAGGGGTGGACGTTCCCCCTTCATGACTCCTTTCCCCTGTTGATCATTGTAATAAACCTGCAGTACTTATTAACCAAATTCTGACTTCGCCTGTCAATTAAATGGGCCTATTGATTTTAAATATGTATGTAATGCACATTAGATCACACAATTTAATCCTGACAATTGCATTTTTCCTGTCTGGTCTTTCTTTGGAATGTCACAGTAAATCTGATCCTGATCTAGTTACAGATAAATAGTATTTGTTTTTCTGATTTGTTTTTGTGGCTGGTATAAATTGAAAATACAAATGATTAAAATGAATAGACATACAACATAACATTATCTTCATCAAAAGATGAAACATGCTGTTACTAGCATATACAATAAAACTGAGTATTTACGGTCAAAAGCGGTATAGCAAACCCTTGCCACATTACATACTTTTACAAGCGTCGGTTTTCCAAATACATTATTAAAAAAAAAATAAGGAATGTTTGAAAACATTTCACATTTCAATGGGAAAAAATGCTGGCTATCTGTTTAAATGGACTGGACAGCATAACATTCTCTGGGGCTTTTCCAGACCCTTTCACATCTGTCACATGCTCAAGGTGAACTTGATTTCATCTGAAAAGCACCTGGCAGATCTACTGATGTTCTATGGCAAATGCTAATCAAGCTCCACAGCAGCGAGCAGTGATCACAGGGCCCACAAGAGGACGCCCTCAGTCTACCCTCACATGAAGTCATTTTCTGATTGGTTATAGACGTTAACACCACTGGCCTCCTGGGGGTCATTTTGTAGGGCTCTGGCAGTGATCATCCTGTTTCTCCTTGAACAAAGGAGCTAATACCGATCTTGCTGATGAGTTATGGACCTTCTATGGACCTGTCTAGTTTTCTTAGAGTAATTGCCTGTCTGCCTGTTGGCTCTTCATGCCATTAAGACTGTGCTGTGAGACAGCAAACCTTCTTGATGTGCCATCCTGGAGGTGTTGGACTGCCTGCACAACCTCTTTAGGGTCCAGGTATTGCCATCATCATGTTACCAGTAGTGAAACTGACCCTAGCCAAATTCAAAACTAGTTAAAAGCACTCAGAAAAGATGAGGAGGGAAATAATATCAGTGGCCTCAACCTGGAAGACTATCCTGTTTTGGGGTCATCTCATTGTTGCCCCTCCAGTGCACCTGTTGTTAATTTTATTAACACCAAAGTAGCTTAAACTGTTTAACAACCCCCTCTGCTACATAACTGACCAGATCAATATTCAAGAAGTTTAATTGACTTGATGCCATACCCTGATTACAAATGTACCCTTAATTTTTCTTTGGCGCAGTGTATTCCGTCGTTAACGACTCTACAGTATTGCACTTTTAAATGAAAAAAAAAAAAAAGATATGCATCCATGTTGGACTAAGTATAAAATAAAATAAAATAAAAGTGTTAGATTGCTGCCTACGTAGGCTTCGTTGTGCAAGTCAATTATTCCCGGAAGCGTTCCATGCTCTTTGACTTGCTGCTATAGCCGCTCCCATATTTATCGCCATTCAGAGGCGCGTACTCCATCCTACTACCCGCTCAACGGTAAGAAAGCGTCCTATTAAATTAGTTTCTAAACTTTAAAAATACCTGTTGACTATGTTTGGTAGTTGACCGTTTAGGTTGAATTAATTATCAAAATAGCAAAGGAAATTGGGTTGTTTGTAAAGGTTCCCTGGTACATGTTGGAATTTTAAGCTAGAGGACTGCTTCTTATGCCAAGACAAGAAGAACTTGCAACATGGCTAGCGTTTCTTAACGTTATCAACGTTAACGAAAACTGTTAAGGAGACTTCAGATTTAGTTTCTCTGGATCATTACACTAATAGTTAGCCACTGCCGATTTTCATTTAACGTTAACTGGTGTCATCCAGAGTAAGTTTTTCGTTTTTGTAATCTGTAAACCATTGAGCTAATGAAGTAGGTGTCCTAGGTCTCCTTATAGTTTTGACTCCTGCTATTAACGTGCTTACATTTTCCAATGAACTTGAAGCTTACGGACTGTCAAAGCTGAATGTGAATAATCAAATAAGTAGATTGAGTTCGCAAATCTTCAATCGATCAGTAACATAGACCAACAAAAGATTAAACGTCAACTAGGCCAACTTTCGATCTGCTGCCACTTCCTGGATTGTTGAAAAATAGGGTCACGTTTTTATTTTTTTGTTGCTTTAAATTATGTCAAAAGTCTTATGATGGAAACAGTGGATCAGCGTGATAGTGGACAGCGACACTTACCGTGGCCTATGTTAAGATTACATTTAAATTTAAATTTATATTTTTGGGTGTGAGGCAATGCAATTGGATCCAGGCCCACCCAACAACTTTGATGGTCCGTCCACTGTCTCCCGCTTCATAAAATTATTGCAAAACTGTTCGCACTGAGCTCTCAATGTGTATAAACTAAATTTCCTTCCTGATTTGTTATAAAGTCTTAATGCATTGTGCATCCTCTTGTTCCTGCTTTGCGAGGGGCCTTAAGGCCTTTGCTGACATACTTCCTTGAACGGACATTTTTTAAAGCACAACTAGTAAACGAGTGCAATTTTATTTTCTGATTCTTCTTGTGTTGAGCCAATAGGCTTTGCCAGTTACATTTTAAATGAACATTAAAATAAAAAAATATTACATTTTTATGACATAATTTTACTTTGGAAATTTGAGGTGTGTGTGTGTGTCGGTCATAAACGTAAACCCAGCCTTTTATGTAATCCTACACTTTTTGCTTGAAAATGTCTTTATTTTGAGCCTAGTAGAGAAACTTACGTTTCATGTGTAGACACCTCCTTAGTTAATGCTTTCTCTCTATTGGGATAATGGGTTATATGATGAAACCGCTCACTGGCCTTTCTTTGACAAAAAACAGATAAGCCCATCCGTGGGAGCCAGTGTTATCAATCAGCATCCTCTTCTTCTCAGTGCTAAAGCCCACCCTAAAGTAGCATGTCAGTTTGCCTGCACTGTTTTCCCTCAAACTCTCAAGAAAAAGAGCAGGAACAGCAGCCACAATAAACATACACACAACACCGTTAGTAAAGATTAAGCTTGCCTCATGCTACTTGGTGGCTGTTTGTCAATGTGCTGTTCTAAGGTTGAACAACAATCGGCCATCAGGGAATTTCAACCTCCTTTTCAGTCTCTACCAGGCTGTAAGGATAGAAGTGTGTGTATTTTGTAAAAGTATTTTTCCTCTGACTTCATGCAGCATCAAGTTATATTATCCGCCATTATATAGTGGCCATTTCTATAGTACGGAAGCGATATACAACACTGTACTGTACTACTGCTGTTGCTAGTTGAGGCAGACAGAATCTGGGCATACAGCTGGACCCACCAACAAAGGAAAAAGCCCTGACCTTTCAACTGGCACCTTGAGTAGCTGTCCCATTCATTGCTAGCTTCCTTTCAAAGTCTACACACACACCTCTCATTCGCTATTTTTATGATTCCCTTTTTTGTTGTAGCCTTCCCAGAGAACCAGTCATTTTCTCTCTTTTGAGGGGCCATGTACGTTCATATGTGTTATTGTTCCGTCCACTGATCCTTTGCTTGAATTGGCATTGAGGTTTCATCCTCCGCTTGGTGGTGACACGGCCTAAAACAGGCTTGTCGAGTGCGCTCTGTTGACGTTTCCTCAAACCACCATTCCCTGACTCCCCACCAACACCGCTGCAGCAGCAGGAAGGCCGCACACCTCGGGCCGGTGTAAGGTTAGGAGGGCTCACAGGTAAAGCCAGTGGGATCACACTGAAGCCCTGGGCAGAGTGGCTGCGTTTCCCATGTGGGGCTAAGCTTAGCAAGGTCCTCTCTTACCGCTCAAACGGATATGAGTCATCAAGCTCTTTGACAGGAGAAGGAAGCTCACAAGCATTACATTTTTAAGCGTTTTTTTTAGTAGCAGACCTTTGCCTGTTCAAATACTACAGCAGGGTGACCTTTGAACTGGACCCTGAACCGGGAGATGAAGTAGGCTAGTCTTTAGGGCATCATCATCACACAAGCACATGAAAGGAGGCTGTGAACTCTAAACTCTAAAAGTTCAACCTGCCTTGGGTAGAGAGGATCAAAGCAGTCATGGATCTCTCTTTATAGGATCGGTGGCAGCGGCATAGCTTGGAGCCACGTGGGTCTACCCTTTGGTTAGTGCTGCCAACTCTGTAGCCCGGGCTCAGCGGGGATGTTACAAAAGCTAATCTGCATGCACCCAATACCTCCTCTCTGAGTTAGGTTAGTGTGTCATGCCTCCAGCCCTGAGACCATGGTTTTGCCTACTGGATTAAGTGAGGATCTTTTAACATTGGCATTCTGTAAGACATGTTTTTCAGTAGGAAACGGCTTTCTTATTTGATCATAGTAACAACTGGCGGACACTTCAATCATATACTTTTCAGTGTTCTTAAAAAAGAAAGAAAGAAGAAAAAAAAAGAATGCGTTTTTGCTTGTTTCTATTTGTCATTTTCCTTTTACTCTTGAAAAGACATGTTGATTAATTAGTGTAAGTCAAAGGACCGATACCATCTGCTTTCCTGAGTCGGCTTCAATAATAATGGACTCCGTTCCAGATCTCTCCCTGTCCTCTATGGACCGGGTAATTAATTAGAGTCCTGTCTGTGGAATCATCTCCGATGTGTTGTCACCAACACCTCCAACGACTCCCCTCCACTAGTCTGATTAGCCGTAAGCTCAGTCTCATTTACGCCTGTTGCTAAGGAACGGGCCTAATCTCGAGTCTTACCTGCTCCCAAACTGGTGTATTTGTGTTTCCTAAACTCGATTAAGTGAAAGGATTATCCGGTGGTCCAATCCAGTGGGAAAGGGCGACGCAATGGTCAGGGGAAGGTTGCGAGGTCTAACAGCGTAGGTGACGTGATCTTCCAAGCTCCTTTTCTAGGCTTTTGGTATCTCCCTGGCTGTTGGCTGCAATACAATGCCCTTGTGTCTGTTTCTTTCTGAAATGTTGAATAGCTGAAGCAGTCGTGTGTTTTTAAGAATTGGATATTGGTAGAACCAATCTATTTATTGAGCCCACACACTTGTTTTTGACGCAATTGTCAATGTCACACGATTTTTAAGAAGGTACTTTCTTAAATGAGGTGGCTCTGGGGCAGAAACTGAATGCCCAGTATTCATTTCCTGTTTGCCAAGTGTGTGTGTGTGTTTGTGTTACATGGCTGCCTTGCATTGAGCGGTCTTTATCTCTGCATGCGGAAGACCAACTACTCCCAATACTCGCTACAATTTATGGATTGTGCCTAGCTTTGCAGAATAGAAATCTATACTGTATCATAGAATGATAAACTCAACAACAATCTGGTCGGCTTTGTCTTTTATTGATACTTTGCAGGCCACATCTTTGTCAAAGGATCTTTGTTGTCTAGATTCCATTTTGTTCCTTATCTACTGGTGTCTTCAGGAAACCCGTGTACTCTAGACATGCTACTTTGAATATACCATTA
>JAVQJS010067176.1:0-30553 GCA_036024795.1 Galaxias rostratus | reverse complement strand
GGACCTGTCATATGTGTGTGTGTGTGTGTGTGTGTGTGTGTGTGTGTGTGTGTGTGTGTGTGTGTGTGTGTGTGTGTGTGTGTGTGTGTGTGTGTGTGTGTGTGTGTGTGTGTGTTTGTTTGTGTGGTCCCAAACTGTCAACTCAAGAATAACCAAACACCGATCATTTCAATCAATGGCACGTAGGCCTACATGCTGCAGTAATCGAACTTTTTCGCCCACTATTTCGTCAATTTCTTTATTCAAAATTAGTTTATATTTTCTAATCGATTATCTGGTGTCTCAAATAATCAAGAGTGATTTGATGAAGTCATTGACCTCTATTGCCTTTTGAGCACCAGTTCACGTTCTGGGCAGGGGTCAGTAAAGTGGGTCAAACCTAAAATAGGGTTATTGTCATCTTTAAACGCTTATGCTTTTTGCTTCAATGTTGAGATTCGTTTTGCCTAACTGTTTTATAAGGTCAAATGCATAGATCTACTCTACGCTTCCACGTTTTGGCTTATTTTGGACTCATACTGACCTATAGGAAACTGACTTTGTCACTAATTTGATCAAGAGCAATACTCAGGTCCACACATTACAACAATATTTATTTTTGTACACAGATATTCTATTCTCCAAAATATAATAATCAATAAATTCTATTGAAACGTTTCTGTTGAAATTTGCTTTAGTCCACTGTTCAAATCTGCAAAACTTATTTTGCGTAGTTGTCATGGTTCAGTTAAATTATGATCTAAAGTTTATGCATGGTGATGTCCAGCCTACTTAAAAATGTAATAACACGGGAAGCTTAACAGCAGGCTACATAGAGAATTATCTTTTACCAGTATAATAAAAGTGTACGCGAGTATAACAACTGTGTGCTATAGGTTGTAGGCCTCTTGTGATGTTGCCATTGGCTAATTAAGTTAGACAGGAGAACTAGTGTAGACGGTGTGGTCCACAGAATTAAGTCACCAATCAGCGTCGATTCGTTTTATATAATGATAATACCTAAATTTAAGAATTCCCATGAAGCCGTTTTTTTTTTGCTACGTCACGTTTAACCATCGCAAACCCATACATAGACTCGCCAATGGACTTCAAAACTATAGGGAGTTTCTCGATCAAACAATTTTTACATTTCACCTCAACAGAATGTAATCAAGTATTTATTAGGCCTACAGCCAATGCTTGAACTGTAGCCTAATCACGATGTAAAATATTGGTCATTTACGGGATTCGATTATTTGAACAAAAAATAATATCACATTGTTAAATGTTTGTTTTATCATGGGTCAATTCTCTTTATTTATTTTTTATTCAGCCCTAATAGGAATAACTTGCTTGTTATATCATCCACTGTCACATTCACCATTATTCATATTTATTTTTGTTCACACTTTAACGTATCGTATAATACCCGACAGATTTATTAAATAACATTAACCTTAATAACACACGCAAGGGCTTCCTTATATCAGTGAATAGTATTTAGAAGGATTGTTTTCCTTTAAATTGACTATTTATGCCTTTCCTAGAAGGAGCAGCCGGGTATTTCTCTTCATGAGTGAGCTATTGTGCCCGAGGATAGGATCCCACACACACAATCTGAGATGCAGCCAACAAAAACAGGGCCTGACAGACAATGCCTCGCTTCACCTGCTGCAGCACTGTGCATCACAATTATGCCAAGGACATGTACAGTTAGGCTTTATTCACCTTATTTGAAAACAACTGCATTTGAGTTAAACAGACTGTCTGAGTGAAATTCACGTTGATAATAAATGACCGCTGGTATTCAAGGCGATATTAAAAATAAAACTCAGTAGGTTATTTTATTTAATGTCATAACAATTTCCCAAGCCTGCTCGAATGAAGCAAAATAGACCGAAATAATTGCCAACGCTCAGGCCCCTCAACATTTAGCGTGTCTGATATCAATAGCATTTTGTAAACACATTGTTGTTTGCATCCTCACACAAAATAAGTTTCACCTAGTCTCGTGCAATTTAAATTTAAGAGGTTGCATATAGCAAACACATATTTGATCAGATAAAAAAAGCGCACACAAAGACGGAGTTCTAGACGGCAAAACACCAGACCGTTTTGAGCGCTGTTTCGCTTGAGCGGTGGCGCTATCGCGTCAAGTGCAAATGCATTATTTAGGGTGTCATGTGGCAATCTGAAAAAAGTACACCAAGTTTTCAAATGCAGTTCAGATTTTTTTATCATATCATTATTGTAGGCTGTATTTTGATTGTGTAAATGCCTTGTGGGAAACAGAGGGCTCAGCTGTTTATTGCAAAGAGCAATTGGGGGAAAACTATACACTCAATTAGGCCTATCGCCGAACAACGACGAACCAACCTCTGCCTGCACATATCCACTGTTTGCAATTTAAAAGATATGAATAAAAATTGACATGAAGTGTATCAAATATTTATTTTTTTCTGGGCAACAAAGGACTATTATACATTGACAGGCATGGGAACTATTGCCAGCACAGGTCTATACAATACAGCTAAAACCGCCTCCAATTTGGACATTGGACATACAAGATATCAGGTGGTCCCAAACGTTTTGAATGTCTTCGAACATTAAAAAAAGACAATATTCATTTATTGCTTTTATGGTGCTTCAAGGGAGGAACAGGAGGTGAAACGTATTCTGAATGGCACGACACATTAAAGCTTGTATAAAAACAAGAAAATAGAAACACAAAACAGTTTTCGTTAGGGTCGATCTCACGTATGCCTTCTCAATAAAAAACTGAATAAGGATGATATAGAGAGAAATTGAAGTTTATTTCTATTAAATTTGTTCACTTGCTTCAATGTCGCCTCAACATGCTACAAGAGGGTAGAATTGAAACATCCCAGAGAAAATACCCCAAACTTCTGTTTTCTAAGAACCATAAAACCACATGAAGAACTAACCGAATATGCAAACCCACTAAAACAGGAGGCACCAGATAAATAAAAAAAGAAGTTTCAACAAACGCACCATATTTACAATTCCCATTAAATTACACATAAATAAATATATACATACATGAACACAGATTCCCTTATATAACTGTGAATCGTGTTGAAATTCAAAGTTCGAGTTGGTCGCTGGAGTGAGAGTTTGCAACTTAAGTCATGGCATGGAACTCTTGATTATTTTCAAGTTTTTTTTTATTCACAATACTGATAAGAATTCATCTTCTTTTAGCTTCGTTTTTGTCATACGGCAACAATCGTAAATTGAGATACAAGGATCGCTGGAATTCAGTCAGACATAAGGATGGCATAAACTTTTCCACCTCAGAGCTGTTCCTTTGTGTCTTTCAGTTCTTTTTTAATCATTCTTGTTATCTTGCGTCGCGCTTCTGGTGAATCCAAAGTGGAATGATGGTAAAAAAAAAAAAGTAAAAGAAAAAAGTAAAGTTGTCAAGATTGGGAAGTGGCACGTTTACTAGATCAATAGTATTTATAGATATTTATAATATTTATATTGGCCATGGGAAAATCACTTTCTGTGCTTCTCGTCTTTGTCCCCGCTTTTAGTGCCGCTGTCTGAGTGATTGTTGGGGTTGTTGTTGAGGTACATTTTGTCCATGGCTTTAATGGCCTCAGTGAGATAGTTCTGGAGGGCTGTGAGAGCTGCGCACATGGCCGGGGTCCCGAATCCGTGAGAAATCAAACTGAAGTGTGTCAAACAGCTCTGAATTCCTGGCTCAAGAATCGGCTGTGGTCGAGAATTTCCTAGAGGCGAACGGTCCTGGGATAGGAGGTCCGTGAATTCTTTGATGATTTGCCTAAAACGATAAACATTGTGTTAACAATACTAATAAGGTGCACATTTCACTCACTGCATTGGATACACCTTGATCCGCAAAAATGCCAAGTGCATCAGCCATTACAAGTACGTTAAATACAAGTATGTGAACTGCACGACTGATGCACATTGACAATTACAGAAAGGGAATATTTGGGTTTCTGTATTGTAGATATAATCGAGGAAATCCATGTTTGAGTGACCACGGGCTGTAGTGTTGAATAAGAGCTCTGTGTCTATGTATTTGCAAGCAACAAAATGGTAGCATGCTGAGAAATTCCAAGTCTGCGCAATCAACCCAACAACCAGGCTATGCTCGTAACACAAGTAATACTTGGTGTTTTGTTCTGTGTTTATCCTATATTGTGGGTTCTGAATATAATGTAGTTCAGCAAAATATATATATATATCAGCTCTTCGTTATCCAAGCTCACAATGCATTTGAGGTTTGATGTACGGACTGAAAGTTAATATGTATATCTAGTACAATCATTGTCACACGCACTAATGCCATCATGCATTCATCAGTGTGTTAAGGATTTTCTTTCGTTTGAAGTATAGCTATACGTGGATTATAACAATTTAACTCACACCCAATATAATTTAATCAATTAAAACCTTATTCTTAGGTTTTGAAAAGCACGCTTTTACAGCAAACTGTCAAAAAATATAGATGTGTTTAAATATGAGAAACTTGATTATAATATAACTTACTTTGTTGCCAATAACATGTTTTTTCTTTGGACTTGTTCATTTGGGTCGGAATGCTGACGGTTTACATATTCAGCAACCGCCTTGGATGGGAACTCGGTCTCACATACATAACCAAAATCTCTGGCAAGATGCACGGCTTCGCCTAAGAGGGAAAAAGGGATTTAATGTATAAAGTGGGCACGGCTCTAAATATGTGACATCTAACATAGACCAATTAACACTTCCACTTAGCACATTAGGATCATTATGAAAATCATTCACAAACTCCACTTAACAATTAGGACTTTTTCGTGGGCTACCTTCCTTCCATGTGATCCTAAAAGTAAAATTCGATTTGAGAGGCCGATATTAATCAAGTCAAATATATAATTATAAAGGTAGATACTGGGTGACAATACAGTCGTGTAGCAATGAGTTATGAAAACAGGCATACGCAAGTAGGCCTATGTCGCTTATCATTAGCATCAATCAGCCAAAAATAAACATTAGCATCTTTAGACTGACATACACCTAATAGCAACTGAAGGTTTACATCTCCTATACTTCAACCATGAGAATTTCAGGTTCGTTCCATCGAGGTTGGTTTTAATTTCCTGAAACAGTTGGGTTTTACTGCGGGGCTTCCTGCCCATAAGCCTCAGCTCCGGAAGAACGCATGCGCCAATTAGCTTCAAAGCTCAAGCCCAGTAAACTCGTTTCCATAAAATGGAGCGGATTATAAACAATAACAACACGTAATAGAAGATGAGTGGATTCATCCACCTTCATCTATATTTCCACAAAAATGTTATTCTTCGGCCTAATTAGGCTTTTCATGCAGCACCAAATGGCCCTATAAGTTGGCCAAAATCACAATGTAGACTGCATTCTGACCTTAGCTATAGTACTACAGACTAATGATTAACAACACCAATGGACCATTCAAAACTTTCACCTTTAAAATTCACATCCCTAGAAATATAATTGCACCAAATAATAAGGTTAAACATCCAAGCAAAAATGTTTTCCATATGGCAGAATTATTCCAGTCAACTCACAAATGTATATATTTTTTAGACTTATGTCACAAAATGGTTAATCAGTCATTCGTGATATTCCAATAGATGGCCACAACAGAATGCAAGAGTTGGACAAAATTTGGTTTTCCCTGTAGTCTACCCAAGTATTCTACCAGTATAGACTGTCAGGTATGAATATTGTCTTTTAGGTTTGTTATTACAATGCCTTGGGCTTAGTGTTTTTTTTGTTGGCATTTTCTGTGTACAACGTTGTTGACTATGATAGCTGCTATAACACTTGGAATGTCTCTCCGAATTAAGTGTGTGTGTGTGTGAGTGTGTGTGTGTGTGTGTGTGTGTGTGTGTATATGTATGTATATGCCTGCATGTAAATATGCATGCAGGACTTTAAGTTTACAGTTTTACAGTGTAACTTAATTGATAGAAACGTCAGACAACTCAGCATTGTCAAACGAATTAGTAATTAATAAGAAAAATTGACATAACTTAAAAAAAAAATTGGGGTATACCTCTTGGAGGCCTACACACATCATTAGGCCCATACAACACAAGTAGATCTACTCAAGACTACAGCCTTGAAAACAGTCACCGTCATTGCTTTATTTCCAACTCGCTATACAGCCTTCAAGAACTGTTACAACAAAAGGCAAAGTCTATACAAATTACACGGATGAGTGCATAATATTTCAACGCTCTAGTCACACTACTTGCTTTTGCAGGAAGCAATAAGTAAATACATCTATTGTGACTTACCTTCGACAAGTGACGTCAGCAGGGTAACATTTGCAGCCTTGCGTCTACCAGCAGGTAAATTCAATCCGATTTTATCCAATTTCTCCCTCAAGGACCTTCCACCGTTCTTAGACTTGGCTCTGTGAACATATGATAAAATATTATAAACTTCTGTTCCAACCAATGTCCCATGGATGGACAATTAAAAAATGAGCTAAGACATAGGCCTGATCCAACAACTAAGTGAACACGATTGACTGTGTGCCAAATTGAAAAAATCCCGTTTATTGCAGAAATAATTTCAACAGATGGTCATTGGGACAAAAGTATGTGCAAACATTGGTTAACAGGTTTGCCTATTGAATAAATATCAGCATTTAATAATCAACAAAACTTGTTTTACGTAAACTACAAATTCCTTGGAGACAGCCTACTAAGATTAAGACCTATATTCATTCGTTCTTATTGGCAAACTGCATTGAGAAAAACCAAATTCACTGAGTGAGAAGTTTATATGGAATTTCACATTCCACCAATTCAACTGCTTAAAATGCAGGAGATGTCATGGTTGGTCGATTTTAATTATTCTTGGTGCAGCGAAGGAGACATTCAAGTCCGGCTTACCTTCTCAGAACCCCGCCTAGAAGAGACGCGTTGAGGCACTCAGGCGGCGAGAGGCGTCTCTGCACTTCCGCCACCGTGACCTTGTACTTGGATGTCGAACTGAGCAGGGACAGACGACCCGGAACAGAACAGAAAACTTCGTTTGGGTTTACAACACCACCAAAAAGACCATCTTTATTTATTGGGATGGCGGAGATGTTGTTGTTCTTTGATAAAGAAACTGGACCTAGGAATAGAAAGAGAAAGAGAGTGGTAAACAGAGGAGGGAGAAGGAGAGGATGGGTGGGGGTGGGGGGGTTAGCCTAATCACATATGTGGCATCAGTGTTTTTTATAGCACATACGGCTTGCTATCTCCCAATGGCCCTAATATAACAATAATGTCAAGTGCTTCAATAGTTTCATCTTTTACATTCTTAATAATTAAAAACAAATATCAATTAGTATCATAAATATTGTGTGGGTGGTACGTATTGGACTATGCATCAGAACGAAAACGTATTTTCTTCAGAAAACCGAGTCAAATTGAGTTAACACAATGCGAATATATACCCCAGGTACACAGCTAAAACTACGGCTTCAGTTTACCTATTTTGACATAACCTTATAGCATATTAATATTCCACGATAAAAAGTCACTTGCGTTATTTCATATAGCAGAGGCCAAACCCTTCTATCCTCAGCAACTGGAGACGAAAAGACAAGCACATTTGGATGGATCTCATGTGACATTAATTGCTCAGGGGTGGCTAATAGACAAAATAGGAGTTAAACGAACTCTAGAGATTATAAGATCCAATTGTCATGTTGATGCAGAAAGCGCATCGGTGGAGATTTATACAGCGCATCGAAATTGACCTGACAAAAGGCTCGAAATGATTCGAAGTCTATGATGTGGGCATCTGCATGCATCACTGCAGTAGCTCTACAAAATTTGATATATGACATAAAAGTCAATTTAAGATGATGCAAAAGCAAATAAATTGGAACCAGCAACATTGTGTTAAACCTAAAACTAGAGCAATATCTCGACCAATCAACAGCAATGGATGTTTCGCCTATCCTCTCAGAATACCATAGTCTGAAACTGAAATTTTTTCTCCATTGATTTAAGATCTGCTAATCGTTTCACCTTGAACAATAGGCATTACAGCTTTAACAACTGCCATTTTAGATTTTGCCTTGCAGCGCAAGTGCGACGAATAGGCAGGCCTACGGTTTTGTGCGAGACTAGCCTTATCTTCAACATCATAGAGAGAATGTAATATTTAAGACATTTTAAATACTAAGATAATAACAACTGTAAAATGCTTTAATTTTGATTGATAAAGACCAGCCAACTATTATCAATTATTTTTTAGCTTTGTCTTTGCGCTCATCGATGAGACAACGTTGAACCTGCTTAGTGGTTGTGGTGAATTGGGCAGCTTGTGGAAACCTGTGTGCCATTTTGACGGAAATTGCTTACCTTTTTTAATAACAGTTTGGTCTGGGATGTGAATTCCTTGATCCTCAACATGCTGCAACACAAACGCAAAGTGCACGTTTAATATGGAATACGATAAGACAGCATACTCATGCACACAATACTTTAATACACCCGTGCATAACTAGCAGACACGAAGGCTACATATTTGGGACACAATAGTTATTATTTTTGACAAAAGTATTTTGATCATATAATACATTGGATTAGCCCATCGGCATGCACTTTAAATTAGGCCATTTTGTGTATAAGCCTGACATTAGAGTTTTCTTAAATATTATTAGTGATTTTATCTATCTGGGGATAAACTAAACGGGTTTATTTAGATTAAAATGAGTACAATTTCAATTAGGCTTTATCAAGTTTCTACACCCCGTTCGAATCAGTTTATTCTGCATTTAAATATTAAGATAGTAATTTCAACCTCCATGCATATAAGATTTTACAAAGCACGTAAAAATGTGAGCCCTAACCAATGATGGCGGTAAATAACATCCAATTTCAATAAGTCATTTACATGTCTGATATGTTTGGATGTTTATAAATAACACTACGCATTTGCAAAATAATTATTTGAACTCTCATTAAATGATTTAAGCAAGACATTATCAGAACATTTTTTTTAAAACAAGTTTTTCAAATGGTCCGTGATAACGATATAGGACAATTTTTTCTTATTTATGTATAGAACCCCTTTCGTTATTTTTTTGTGAAGAATGTGCGTGCCAATATAGGTATGCACTAGACAATTAGAACTGTAGACTAAAGACTACCCATAATAATACAATATTATTAATAACAAGAACAACAACAAAAAAGTTAATAAAGGGTTATTACCACAAAATGTTGGATTACCTGAACGTCTTCTAAAGAGTGAGGTATTCCATGGATTGGGATAGAATCTGAGAGTCCAGTATCGATTCCGTGGCCCGACGGCAGAAGGACTTCTCTGCGGTACTCCCTACAGAGTTGGTGTGGCAAGCCACGGTGCTGGTGCAGCAAACTGCTTTCCTGACTCTGCCTCTGTCCGGGCCAACCCGGGTGCTGTTGCGGCTGGGCATGAAGGGAGTTGAGAGAGTACGGGTCGTTGACGTGCGAATAAGGGTCCTGAGACTGGGGGTAGATGGGCTGGTAGGGCGGAGGAAAGTAAGGTGGCTGGAAGTCAGAGTTTGGGGTGTGGGAAAGCGGAGGGGCGCTTGTGTATGGACTCTGTCCCACTCCCCCCAGCTGAGGTAGCCTCGCTGTCCCATTGCTGGTACCGTCGTGACGATCCTGAGGGTGAAAAATATAAAATATATTAATATATAAGACACACCTTAATCGTGTATCATTTTAACTGTATAAAGCTCGGATTACTTTAATGTATTGTGTTGAGCTAAAATAAAACTATTTTCCGAATGAGCTCGGCCTCTATAGGCCTGAATGTAACCTCCAAACGGGATTAAGCAAATGTGCAATAATGTGTTAATCATCAATGATCTTTAGGCAATAATCTATTACGATATTGAGGTTCTTTTTTTTTTTTTATTCTGTTACAGGTACAGTAAATAGCTAAACATATGGTAGTAGAAACACACAAACGAAGTTAAACAAAAATAAACGAATCTCAACCACAGCATGACTACATCTTAACGTTTTAATAACGATTAAAACATTGTTTCTTTGGTGTGTTTTAAACAGTGAGGAAAATGTATTTGCAATAGAGCATCGATAATCGATGTTTTACTACGGAGCAGAACTTACCATCGCGGAAAAACTGTGCACTAACATTTGTGAAGATTTTCAAGCGATTCAAAAAAGAATTTTAAGTCAAAAACGTGTAAAACAACGAGGATTTACAAACAACCCAATAAACCCAGCAATAATACTACTGCAAGATCACGGAGTCCAACGGTCAGTTATGCACAACCGGAGAACGATAATCCATTAGAATTTGGTTAGATTCCCACTGCCCTTCATTCGATTCTAAAAGCAGAATACTCTTGCAGATTTGTGTTCAAAGTTTCGTGGATCCTTTTACGTCCTGAGGTTCTATCGCTATGCGGTTCCCTGGTTCGAGCTCATATTAGGAAAGAGCTGCTTCTTCCTTCGAAATCCTAATAGTAGATATTCATGACTATTAATATTACACGAATTCTTAATAAGGAAAGAATGGTCGGAAATCGAGCGTGAAGCGAGGAAGCAACTCAAGGCAGAGTCTGCACTAAATGACGTCCATTGAATGAGGGATCAGTATATCTAATCAGAGATGGGGAGAGAAAGAGAGGGAGTGAGGAGGGGAGAAAGGGAGAGGGAGACAAAAAGAGGGACATTCTCTTGCGTCTGACGAATCAGAGAGAGGGGGGAACATTTTAAAAGGTTCGAGGGCAAGCAAAAGTGAAAGAAATACAGAATGAAGGGGGGACCAGAAGGAGGAAGAGCCAAGGAAGGAAACAATGTGTACCTCTGATTCGTGTGAAAATCCAGCAACCGCTGAGGGCAGCTCGACTGGCACATTTTTACTGTTCAGAGGGCGGTTGTCTACTTGCCGTGTCCCTTTGTTTTTCATTTCAGATTCCGACGACTGGCGTTCTATGCCCCTTGAGTCCCTCCACTGAATTAATCCACGGTTAATCGAATTCACACCACGGCAGTCGAGCTAACTTTCATCAGAAGGAAATATATTTTGAATGTGGGCCTATTAAAGAGTTTGGCCTACAGACAGACACTCCTCGCTTTATTTATAATAATAGTTGTTCTCAAACGAACGATTCGATGTATTAAATCAATTTAAACATTAAACATTTAGAACCCACATTTGCTAGATATACTATTTATAGACGTGAGCTACATTAAAATGCATTTTAACTAAATAAGATATAAGAAGCACCGCTAATATGTATTTTTATTGCCTTTACGTTGTAGAACTTAGATGGATGTAAAAACACGCGAATTTGCATTCGCTACCTCTGAACAACTCCGCGATATCCCTGACAAACTTTCAGTCTCTCTTCCAGAGGCTGGTATAGGCATTTTCTGCAAATAACGATATAATAATAACGGCATCCAACAATAAATATTGGCCAGGTTGTGCTGTGTATGTTTTACGATCCTTCTATTGGTCTATATATAAATAATACCAAATATGTGTTTACAAGAATAGCCTACATTTTTTTTTTTACTTTGTACATTTAGCAAAAATAAAATTTTCACTTAAATTCAACTATTACATTTTCCAACGTTTATTTTCTATTTAATACATTTTACATTGTAATAAAAAATATAAAAATGTCTTATTACCATATAATAACATACTTTATTATAACATTTGCTCTGTCATTTTTTAATATTTTAATAGGCCTATACATTTTACAATTCTAATTTCACTACTAATAATTACGCTTAGACCTATTATTACGCTCACAGAACCAACGTACCATGATACAATTAATATACCTTATTGTAGACGTAAACTATATAAAACTTGTACTGACAAGTTTTTTTATTATTGTCTTGCATTTTTTCATAAGCAAATGGTAATGCAATGGCTGATATAATCGGGAAAAGTTCCAGAAGACAAAGTGCAAAAAAAATCAATAAAAAATCTTACCTCACAATCTTCATATTTAATATTATCAGTTAATTTCCAAAGCATTTTCATGGGTTGTGGATAGTTATTGAATGTGCCTTTGCCTTGTTTCACTCAGTGAATGGTGCTCCAGTCGAAACTATTTTTATTGAGCCAGGCTGTCTGCGCTCTGAGATCTCCCTCTAATGGTGGAAGTGAAAGCCTCTTGCACCACTGTAATAATACTCGCACAGCCTCATTAGCATATCAACAGCCGTTTGATTCCCATCTGCCCAAGTCAACTGGACAATACAGGTAAAACCACAAGCGACGAGACCAGTTATTCATATGCTTAATATTTCACACTTAATACATTAAGAAAAGCTTAAAAGTGAGTGTGCTTTTTACAGAGATTAGATGACATAATTATTGATAACTGAACTGCCTTGTTTTTTAAGTATGTCTAGTACCCTAACAAGTTAAATGTATTAGTTTGATTGATTAACACGTTTTTTTTAACAAACCAGAATCCTTTAGCTGTACAGTTCTAAGTGCTTGTATTTTGATAGTTTGAGCATTGATTCTGAGAAGCGTGCCAATCAATGCAGGAGTTGCTTTCTATCACAACGTACTTTTTTTGCAAACCTGATTTTCGTTTACGTTGTTTTAGTCCTATTGAGATTCGAGACTTTGAGAAGCTTAGCTGTCAATGTTATGCAAAAAAAAGAGACAATTCTGAAGTGGGTTTACGGGTCCATTGATGACATGTAAGGGAACAGTTCGGGGGAATGTAAATAATTAACACAACAACATGGCAATTGTTCATTTGAATGAGTGACTAAGGGAGTAGGCCACAGCCTTGTCGCCGGTCAAGTCGAGCACCGCGGGTAATGGGTCAAGAGACAGGTCGCCAACTGGTAGGCGTTGGCCTTGGTTAAATCGGTATTACCATTTTTGGTGCAGCCTACATTTAAACAGTTGTTATTAATGAGCGGGCCCTGAAACTGTGCCTCCAATAGACCAGTTGTTTTTCTGTTTGTGTTTCATATACTGGATTTATATGCAGACTATTTTAGAATTAAATGCATGCTTCTCTTTCAGATGGCATGGGGTCATTGAGGAATGCATGAGGCAAAATGAACTTACATTTGACATTTTTTGTTTGAGCAAGCTAAATGGCATGGTATTATTACTGCTTTAATACATGGTATATCATCCTGCAGAAAATGACAAATAACACGTTTCACAATATTTAAATTTACGATTTTAAATTCAAAACTGAATATGACCTTAAATATATATTCAGTGTACCTATTTTAGGATTGGCTGAATATTTTTGTCGAAGAACTATGCATAAAGTTAAGACTGCATTGCACACAATCCAATTTCAACAGGATAAATACTAAATATGTAAGCATGTTTTTTCGTAGCGTTTTAGTGGTCTATTTAGACGTGGTAAATTGTAAGCATACTTCGACACAACCTGACAACTTATGACAACAATATTTTAACAAACTTTCTTTGTCTTGTGGAAATATAACATACCTGCCAGTCCCCCATTTTCCCCATTGACATGCTTTTGTCTTGTGTGTAGTTAAAGTTGATCCGATGTCCTAATATCTCATTGAATCTTCGGGCAGTAAGTAAAAATTACTTTTACCTGAACGGGATCTTCTCACCTGGCCGTAAAAGTATGGGCTACCTGGTGGCGCATGCGCATTTCATTGGGGGTAGGAAATACGGAAACGACATGACGACTCATTTGAGCCTTTCGAACATTATACAGTGAATTATACAAATATAAGCTTGATCGTGTGAAAAAAATACTTTGGTCCAAAATGTCAATTTAGAGTTAGAATAAATACGGTAGGCCCATATTACGATGTGATAAAGAAAGTTCAATAGGCATTTTAGAGAACGTCTTGCATCACTGAGCCTCACTAGTGATGTTCTCCACAATACAAAACATATTTGGCAATATGTATCGCGTTGGTGTATGCATAGCTTTAAAAAAAAAATTACACGCACACATTCACAGACAAACAGTTTGGAAGTTCTTTTGTGTTGCTGTTACTCACTAAGCAAGCATAAATTATTTTTGGACCCCGAGGATATTTTCTATAGAACCGTCCATGCATATCCTTTAAAGATGCAAGATATTTCAGCATGACCTTTAGGCTAAGGCCACACTATAATTTGAATATTCTAAGAAAGACAATTACAACAAAACTGTTGGCATTGACTGCACGCTCATAGATGAAGCACAGAGGCCTGAATAGTTTATTATAGTAGCATTGAGATCGTTGGCTGGTCAACTCCATAAAAACTGCCACAAGTTGTCCAGTGCAATAGCTTTCAAACGCGTTCACTAACCAGCAATGTACATTTACCCGTTGTGTGGTGAAATTTATGAATGACATTACATGCGCTGGTTAAAGTTATTGTACTCAACTGTTGTGCGTCTTTTCACTTAATTTAATTTCAAGGTCCGTCGATTTTTTTATGTAATGCATACAATTTCGCTTTCCACAATTATCAACTCAGTGTAAGCAATAGAAATTATAAAAGTAGCTCATAAGTATGAAAATCAGATATTCCCAGGGTGAAATGTCCATGATCCACCTCATAGCTTGGGCTCTGGCGCCATCAAGCTTTAAAGCAGTAGTTAGACTGACATGAACATTTTAGAGTCAGAGTCAGACACATTGTGAAAAGGTGCAGTTATATGTTCAAATACTTACTGTTTGAAAACGGAATAGGCCTATCATATCAAGTTACTCCCAGCAAACATTGCGATTTTTAAACAGACTTTTTGTGAAGGGTTTAAGGGCGAAAATCAATCTATGAAACGATCTTATGGCGCCACCTTGTGTCAGTGGACTAAAAACCTAACACTTTTTCGCCGTACAGAGACCTAACGTATAATAATAATAATGATAATAACAACAACAATAATAATATTATTAGTAATAATAATAGTAAATAACAATAATGTTAATTGAACTGACCATCCATCTGTTTATTTATTCATCTATAGGCAATACATTTATGAAGCTATTCATCATATACCTTGACTGGATTTAAACCGTTAATAAAATATTACTTGAATTGATAGGTTATAAGGTGAAAGAAAAATAATACAGAAATTAAGTGACAAAAAAAGTAACGGAAAGGAAAAATAAGGAAAGTATCCTATCTAGTGGAAGGGAAGGAGTGACAATCCTTCGATTAGAAAAACTTCATTTCCCATCCGACTGTTCAGGTTAACGCTACGCAAAGCGCTGTTCTAACGTTGTGTGCACCAAATTGAGTGTGTCGGCGGTGTGATTCGGAGCAGTTCCTACTGAAGGACAAGTTGAGTATACAAGGTTGTTTATCTAACTCACTTGGAGAAAACTTTAATATTTTAAGATTCTAATTAATAGGCCTACATTTTGTCGCAGAGCTTCATTCGTAGTGAGTATTCTGTTGGAGGTGACCGTGTGACTGATGCTAACCTTGCACTGCAGCTAACTTAGCGAATGTTTGGTCTATTTTAGCATGGTCAAATTTACCCTGCTGAGCATTTACCCTGATGGACAACAGCAATTTGATACATTGTACCTTGTAGTAATTTTAGCTTTTGTTACGAGTTTTGTACACTGAATACAATCTACTTGAAGTTATTGCATGTGATGTAAGACCAGTGGACGGACTGTGCTGGCTAATTATATGTGAACTACTGCGTAAAAACTTTTTTTCCTTTAAGAGAATACTTTCTATATTTGATTCATTTTCACTAGACCCCCTCGCTGTTTTAATCTCAACAGGAATCGAACATGTCTGTTGATTTGATAGGATATGGATATGCCGCACTTATTGCATCCGGTGGGGTCATGGGTTACGTCAAAGCAGGTAGTACCTATATTCTGTACATGTTTAATATTCTATTATAAAATGTGTAATCTAATTTACCATACATTTTTATATTAAAATGTATAATATCTATCAATTGAAGCCTGATCGGTGCACAAGTATTTATTGCTCAAATAAATTGTTTTTAATTCGATTATTACATTCAATAAAACTTTTTTGTTGTTGTTGCTCCCCTATAAAATTCAGAATTGTCACTCATGTCACCTTCTGTGCTAGGCTGATCTGTCTATTTTGTGACGGATTTGTATTCATCATTAAACTTGTTATCACCTGTCCTTGTATTATCTGGTAGACTACCCGTTAGATGAGATGCATTCGGTCAATCAGCATGAATTACTTGTATGGGATGGTCTTTCAGAGACCCTGTAACATAATGACGTCTCCCAGTATAAACATTTAAACGTATAATGCTTACTTATTGATCCTAGCCAACACAAAGACCATTCAGGTAAAAATCCTTAACCACAAGAGCCTGTCCAGAATTAATTCTCTTATAGATGTTCGTGGTTACATGATAATTGAAGCATGGAGGTGGAGTCCTTAACCTCTTAACAGCTAGTTGCTACAACTTTATCCAAACCCATACCAATTATGTTCTTATGTTCTCAGTGTTAGCATAGGAGAACGGAACTAGGAGGCGAGTTGAGATGCACACACTCCAGAAGTCCATTAGTTGCATGATTATCCACTTGGATGATTGACTGAATTGCTCAATTCTCACAAGAAATGCAGAGACCATTCATAGATATTTTTTAGACCCCTTAATCATAGAGTCATTTTGATTTTTCAGGTAGTGTTCCCTCCTTGGCAGCAGGTCTTGTCTTTGGTGGCCTAGCTGGGTTTGGGGCCTATCAGATCTCAAACGATCCCAAGAACATATGGGTATCTTTAGGTGAGTAAACTTGCCCCATCAACAGTTTATGTAGATAATAAGACTTTGTCTTTAGCTGTTGCGACTGTGTCTCACAGTTACATCTGGAGCTCTGACAGGCGTGATGGGGAAGCGGTTCTATGGCTCCAGAAAGTTTATGCCTGCTGGGTTAATGGCTGGAGCAAGGTAATTCCCTAAACATCCGAATTTGTTTAATTCGGAATTTCTCTGTTATACAATAAAGAAATACATAGTGGGATATGGAGAAAAATATATTGGGAAATAATTCTGTGTGAAACAAATTCATCATATTGTGTGACTAAGCAGCTAGTTTTCTTGTGTGTTGTCCTAGTCTCCTGATGCTGGGGAAGCTGGGTGTTGGAGTTTTACAGAGACCCCAGGAGGCATGAACAAGGGATGACCTCTACAAGCCAGTGTTAAAAAAAATGTACTTATTCTAGAAAGAGTGATGTTTGACATTTTATGAATGTTATTTTGTACAATTATGAAAGAACTATGTTAATTCTTTGTCAGTAAATACATAAAAAAAATACACAAATGAATTGAGGCTATGTTTTGTCAAATGTTAACATAGATACATCCTTTAGGATAATATGGAATAAAGGGATGAAGTAATAATCCATCAATAGTTTTTTCCCCACAAAAAGTAAATTATTAAAGGAGATTATCACATTAAAGTATTCCGTAATTGTAAATACAACTATACATGTATTTATTATTATTTAGCCATTTCTGGGTGATGTAAACAGTAGACTTATTTTGTGGGAAGACATATCTCACTCTTAAACATATAAATATACAAAAGCATGTCTAGGTTTAGGTCCATAACAAAACGCAACATAAGAATTATATCCTCAAGTGATGGTACTAATGATGATTGAGATATGCAGTCGGTCCATGTCCCCTGACGTGCATTTATTATTAGAACAATTTTTATTTTTAAAAGACACCCGTATTATTGGCATTAAGATTTTATACCGATTTTTCAAACATAATCATGTCAACTAAAGACGCCATGGAAAATGTCTGATATTCAATTTCGAAAAAGTCGAGTATCTCCAAGGAGTCTATCACACAGTTGCTGCAAGTGCAGTTGGAGACGCAGGACGCCACTAGCGGTTGCCTCCGTATTTTGTGGCCCAGTCCACCCTCCCGTGGACTGGCTGCACGGGTGGGGCTCTTGACAGCAAGTTGCCTGAAGTTTTCCCCAGTGCGGAATAGCTTGATCCCTTTACCTGACCTCTGTCCTCTTTCCTCCTCCAGCCATCATAGTCTGCAAGAATAATAACAATTATTTTCATAAGATGACAACTTAGGTAAACAGACAACCTACATTTGATTGGACGTATAACATGGACAAGAATGGACAGTAGGAAATAAGAAAAGTAGGGAGGAAACTGCACATAATAGGGCCTCTTTTAAGGTATTTTACCTTCACTTTCACTTAAAGGCAAAGTGGGTGTTGGCTTTGCAGATTTATGCTTGTCTTTTTTGTTTTCAGGAGAAGGGGAAAGATCTACTGAAGGATACAGACAATGAAAGTAGATGATCTTTAGTGTAGTTATGAAAATGAATGACAAAACACAACTGATGAAAAGCAAAAAAAACACAATTCTACCAGAATCTGCGAGTCTGGTAAAGTCAGTTTGGGAGAGTTTTGAGGAAAGTTCTAGAAAATGTGGTGAAAAAATATATATTACTGGTGCGTTGGCCTGAGATGGGCGCGAGCTGAATCCTCTGTCCCACAGAGCCAACTTCTTTCTTCTGGAAGGAGGGAATATAGCCACCTGATAGGTTGTACTTTGTACACACAAAGTTCCCTGGGGGCAGGGTGGGGGGGAATTGGGTGACAGAACGTTGACTACAATTATTTAACAAAACAAACAGCCTAGTTTATTTGATCTACGGTTATCAGTGTTGTCCTTCAGTCATTAGTGTAGTGTTCTTTGTTTTGTTATGAAAGGTGGCTCTGGTGGCGTTCACCATCTATTAAAGCACATGGACCTTGTTCTCACGTGCCAGCGTGTATTGGGCCTTTTATCCATCTATAGTGTGATTGTCTTGGGTAATTTACATGTTACCTATTGATACATTCAGCCTCATGTTTGAGCAACATGCTGACCGTGGGTTTTACTCAATATAGCCTGTAGCAATTCTAACAACAGCAAAACAGTAATGATTACTAATAAATTATGCAGCTACTATTTCATACCACTATTTCTTTTGCACAACAAAGACAAGCATCTCTACTTGTACTCAGATACCTTTGGAAGGTTCGATTTTCTCCAGTATCCTCTCTTTGATAACAGATTTATCAGAAGGCTTATCAGTGGGTTTGGAGGCATTCTCTTCTGCTCTTACACGTAATAGATGGAATTTGAGGAGGCAGAGATCAGAAAAAAAATGAAGAGAAAAAGAAACGACTAGAATCTACGTGAATGACCACGGCTGAGACTGGTGAAAACAACAACTACAGATTGGAAAGGGTTCTAGAAATTGTACGTATTGAGAAATCCATTTAAAAAAACGGTAGGTGGTGGGGCAAAGCTGGGCAGCCTTCAGGAGACACTTGATCTTAAACCAACAGTCTTCATCTCATGAATAAGGCATTGAGAGATTGAGACAAAACAGAAGAGACAGAGGGAGAAGGAGAGGGACACAACATAGTAGGTCGCACATGGTGTCTCTGCCCGCATGACAAATGAATAATGGAGTGACCCGACTCCGACACAGCCATGCAGACACTTAAGATCACCCCAAACAGGGTTTTGTACCTGGCTTCAAAATTGCAGATCAGTTGCATCAAGACACTGACATTTAAATCTAGTGCCTTTGAGTGGCACATTGACTAAGTGACAGCAATTACCTGGATTGGCTCTTGTGACAGACAGGCCAACTCCAATAGGTGCAAGAGGTTTATTTATAGTAGCAGAGCTGTCCCAGAGTTCTCGTAATGTGGTCCCACTCATCTCCTTTTCTCCTACTGGGTTTTTTCCAATCAACCCTTGAAGGCAGGGATAGGTGCAAAGAAAAGCAAAAGCTAATAATCAAAGAAAATTTAAAGGTGAAGTAGGCAGAAAGTATTCGGGCAACATTGGGCAAAAAGTCTAAATTAACTGTGCAAGCATATTCAAATTCAAGTGGTCTGAGACAAAACCTTCATCCCTGCCCTCCTCATGGCTCTCATTTGCAGGCTTCAAAAAATGTTGCTTCTGACGTTGACTTTGTCAGAGAGAGAGAGTTCTTACTAGCTATTCTACAAATACAGACTGCCGTTCATGTCCCGTCAAACAGTAAAACTGGGATTCATTGTCGGACAATCCTGCTAAAAAGTGGCTATTTCCAGCATTGGCAACAACTCCCTACACTACAAAGTAACTTAAAAGGTGAAGACAGACTTGTCAAAGAGAGTCTAAAAAAGAGTCGGACAATAAACACGATAGAACACGTGTAAATATCGGCGAAGCATTTCAGAGATGGAGAGACCTACCAAGATGGCATCGGTCACAATTTGAATTCCTAGCCTGCCGCTATGGGGTTCCATTAATGCCAAAATGCCAACAAGACATGCATTGTACAAAGCCTACGCAATAAGCAACGACCAAACGCGACGAACAAAACCGACGCAAAGCCAGTTGGATCATTTGTCATTAATGAAACCCCGTATGTCGTTGGCTTGCTTATGGTTGCCTCTGGCTCTGGTCAAGCCAAGCAACCTTGTTTTGCACGCGTATGAAGCGTGTGCAAATGCCGGCGCTCGTCTGTTGGGAGGCTTAGAACAGGGAGCGCAGCAGTTTTGTTTTGCATTTGCAGAAAAGTGCCTGCCCTACCTTTAAACACAACTCGCTTAGGGTACACAAATTTGGGAAAATGTCAGGCATCTTTAAAAAAAATTATCAGACCAGTTCTTACCGGGGATATATCGCGATTGGCTGAGATAGTGTTGTCTAGCTGAGGATCCTGGTAAACAAGACTCCATTTGGCCCATCTTCACATTACTGGGTAGCTTTGTCACCGTGCTGAAGGTATAGAGTGGTTTTTGCTCTTTGGATCTGAAGGATCAAAGAGGTCAGAAAATGTGTTATGCTTTGAGAACATTGCAGAGCCACAAATAAATATCTTATACCAAACACACTATTTAATAGCCAGCTCTATGTTTATACAAATATTTCGAGCAGATTTTTTCCATGTGCTTAAATTTGACCTTTAGGACCTTCATTTAGATATGCACTGCATTATTTGAATTCTTTAAGTAAAAGGTGATTTATCTTATATGGGAAATGAAACCCCCAATACCCCATATGTAAAAACAGCTGGAAATAAGCTGAAATGACAATGTTCATCCATAAGCCTTTTGATTTTGGAGCAAAGGAAATGAACAGCAAGGACAGTTGCTTAGTCCAGCGATGGATCTTACGGAGGGACGGGCTCTTTGGGTCCCTTCTCGTCCTCCGAGGCTCCCAGGCTGGGCTTTTTAGAGTGGGATTCCACCGTCTCTAGAAAGTCAGATTCCCAGCTGTCGGAGGTCTTTAATGACTGGCCCCAGCGCCGACGGCCACTCTTCAAACCAACAGCACTGTTCTCACTGCCCACTGCCACAGGCTTCTGCAAAGGACAACCCGTCCCCCCTCTTAGCAAAACACAAGGACCAATACCCCAGTCTGTTCCATGTGTGACGGTGAATGGTGTCCGCCATTCATTCCGTACCCTTCAGTCCTAATACAATAAACAGCGGAATTCTACATGGAGTCGCTGTCCACAGACGTTTGTGAAAACACCTCTCACCCATGTGCCTTTGGTGGAAGTGGGTTTGCCCTCCGTCTGGGGTAGGGGGATCTGCTGGAGAGGCTGCGGAAGGTTCTTTTGGGACTGCCTGCTGGTGCTGGAGGCCTTGGACTCGGAGGAGGACTGCTGAGGCTCTGCCCGGGGCTCTCGGGCCGGGGGTTTGGCCTGGACCTTCCTGATCTCCTGGCTCTGTGGGCGAGGTCCCAGCACCTGACCCACCTGGAAGTATGGGTAGCGTAGTGCCTGCAAGACAACAACATTCTTTTTACATAAATGATTTCCCCCTTTGTAGTAATTGTATATTAAAGGCATCTCTAACCAGAAAAACACAAACGGGAATCAGGATCCATTTTGAGAATGGATATTCAACAAGCAGTAGCATGAAAACGCACAACTATGAGCATCATTATCTGATGAATCGAGCCCTATAGAGAAGATCAACACCTCATCGGACTGACACCAATTATAGCCCTACGGGTGAGTTCCTTCCATGACTCAGCAAATATTCGAGCAGATGCAATGCATAGTGTGACTCAGCTCTCCTGTGTGGCATAGCTGGAAGAGTGCCAATATCACTAAAATGTAAATGATCCCATAATTAATGACTCATTTTAACACCTATATTCCGTTTTGGACAATCTATTTTTGTGTAATGAATACTAGTAAGTAAGGCAAGGTAAGGAAATCAAACGATGCAATCATATAGTTCTTTTTTTAACAGACAGATCTATTGTTTTGTTACCTGAACAGCAGTTGGTCTCTTCTTGGGATCCCACTGAAGCAGGTCCTTCATCAGAGCGATGGCCTCGTTGCTGGCGTTCGGGATGAGCGTCTTCAGGTGGGTAGGCACACACTGGGGAAAACGGAAGTTCATGGCGGAAGACAACTGGTAGCCCTCGGGCCAGTCATTCTGAAAGAGACAGGATTACGTCATTTAGAAAAGGTGGCAAGTCATTTTGGAATCAGTTGAATAAATCCTAAATAAATGTTTTCCTAATAGCCATAAATGTGCTCGTTGATGGAGCACAATCTATGTGTAGCTGGGAAACAAAAAATACGAGAAACAGAAATTTTGCCATTGATAATAAGTTATAGGGAACAAAAAATATCATGTCTACACCTAGCTGCACTAACAGTTGATTTGATATCCAAATGAAACATATTCTCTTTGCTAAACACAAGTGTTTGTAAACACAGTCAAGAAGATAATATTCCAGTTATGGTTCATGTATAAAAGTCTGATCTGGAAGACCGCACCTTTTTGACCGTGCCTAGAACCTGGCAGATCTTGAAAATCTCGTCCACTTCACTGTTGCCTGGGAACAGAGGTCTCAAGGTGTAAAGCTCGGCCATGATGCAGCCGACCGCCCACATGTCTATGGGAGAGCTGTAGGTGGAGGAGCGGAGCAGCACCTCCGGAGCACGGTACCTGCACACAGACGTTCATAGTCAGAGGGCGGTACGTTCAGCAGCTAGGAGTGGCTGAGCTTTGTTGCCAACTGCTGATGGGAACGTGATAAGAGATACTCTCACACACTGCACATCAGAGACTGTGTGCCTTGGCTCAGACTAGCACACACGACTGTCCTGGCCAGTTCTGTTAGATTAACGGGGGAACCCCCTAGTGGATGTTACTGCAGCAAAGCCAAATCATGCACCAACACAAGCGCTTGCAAAGAGATTTCTCCTCACCATCGAGTGGACACGTAGTCTGTGTATGGCGGTCGAGAGCGGATCTCTCTGGCCAGTCCAAAGTCTGCTATCTTCACCAACTCAGGACCCATGCAGAGCAGGTTCTCTGGCTTCATATCCCGATGGAAGAATCCTGAGGAAAGGGAAAACAAATACATGGTAAACACAAAATGCATGCACAGCTAAGATGTTATCAAACATGATCAAACAATGTGCGCCTGCAGATGCGCTCAAAAGATATACAGTATTTCTACGGTAGAGCAAGTGCGTTGTTTTTGTAATCACATAGAACAGCGTGAACATGTTGCGTTATGACGGAGATAAAAATGAATATAGCAAGCCATACAAAAGCCACACAACTAAACTAAAGTCAAGTTGAAGAAGACTAAGCCTCTCACCATGCTTGTGAACAAAAGCCAAACCAGACAGCACTTGGAACAGGATGTTCCTTATTTCATTCTCACTGAACATCTTGTTCTCCCTTGCAGCAGAATAGACACAAAATGAAGCAAAAGAAGGGGGAATCAAAGGGAATCAAAGGAAAGGATGTAGGGGCAGTTACCAGCAGACTGCATGCAACCCGGGGAATGGGTGGAACAGTGAAGAAGTAGGTCTGTTTCAGCAGTAGCACATGAACTTACAGCTACGCATACATTCGTTCACCAAAACAATATCAAGAAAAGCTGGTGGCTTGTGGTGGTGTGGATGTTCAGACAGGAGAGTATGGTGCTTCCAGAGCATCGGAGGTAGTGGACCTACCATGCTTATGAATAAAGGATAACCCTTGTAAAATCTGAAAGTTTATGTTTCTGAGCACTGACTCGGGAAACAACTTGTTTCTGTAAATGAAGAATTAACATGTTTGTCAAATGTCAGACTGCTACAACACACTGAAACTTGAACTCCTAATGCATTGTCCTAGTATTCTAAACAGACAAACGCTTGTTTGTGTTTTGAAGGATCTACTCACCTTTCTTTCATTAGCTGGTAGAGATTTTCCTTCATGTACTCAAAAACAAAGTAGAGATGGTCATTTTCCCTGATAACTTCTTTCAGTTTCACAACATTGGCATGATTAAGTTTCTTCAAAGACTTCAAACATAAACCAAATAAAAAAGGAGGGAATGATCAATTACAAATGTATTACACATTCAATGATTAGTTACTCTAACTTATGTACATATCATGCATGAATACTGTACGTTCATTACAAAGCGCCAACAAACACACTTATCTTTCTTACCTTGACTTCCCTTAAGTTCATACACTCTTCCCACGAATAAAACTTTCTCTTCATTCTGTGATAAATGAAAACCAGAATGTTTTATTGAGTCTTCATCGATACCTTCGCCAAGGAAACGTGATCGGTAAAGCATGCGCTGGTTGGAGGAGAAACGGTTAAATAGTAAAGAGTTCCTTCTGTGGGAATCCTACCATCCATGAACACTTTCAATGCACTGGAGTTTGAGGGGCTCACATTTCAATTTGTATGATGCTTTCGTCTTTGTAATTCGATCCAGATATCGTCATAGTCAAATGCTATTTTAAGTTAGCACTGCAATGGTGATAACAGTTTTTACTATTCGGCCAACCTTTTCACCCACTTAAAGCAGTTTCAATATTTTGTAATGGAATGAAAACTGTATCCCTCCAAGCTTTTAAAATGGAACCAATAAAAATGGTACCCCCACCCCTCCCCCTCTGGCGTTTAAAAGGCAACCCAAACAAAACCCACGCCCTGTTCACAGGTGATCTTCAGGGAAAGCTGCTCCTCGGAGGGACGGCGCCACAGATATTGTTCTCCTCTTACCGGAACACCTGTCAACATGTGGGCCACAGCCATGCAACACAACACACAGCCACGCTCCGTCCGCACGGCACTTTCACTCCCTGTCATGGTCACCACGGTGATCAGCTTTCACCGTCCGCCGACTGATGAGCCAGCGCCGGCATCTCCCCCCCCTCATCTCATTCATTATTGAGCCCAGCCACGCTGTTGAAATGCGGGCTTGTAAGCTGGTTTGTTTGCCTCAGACCGGCAGGAGAGCCTCGGCTTGTTTGTTTTGATCTCCCGTGTGACACGAAAAAGGGTGAAAAACAAACTGTGACCATGTGAATGAATGAAACCGCCACAGGCCTTTTATTCGAACGGCATTCAAAACATCTTCGTTACACAGTGGAATCTCGAAAGAGCCCTTCAAAAGACCTCTAAATGAATCGAGCAGCACCGCGAAACGGGCCGATGTAAAGGCCTGGTCAAACAATTGAGGTTGAGGGTGGCTCTGTCCTACCTCTTGATGGCCACCAGTTCTCCAGACTCGTTGCTCTTCCCCATCAGCACGCTGCCGTAGGTGCCATCCCCCAACTGCCTCAACTGGGTGTAGCGGTTCATCTTCTCAGAGGCATCCGTCACGTCCGTGGCAACCGTCCTCTTCCAGTCTACGATCCCCTGGCCGGAGGGGAAATTGGCGTCGCCGGTCCTGCTGTTGTGTGTGTGTGTGTGTCGTTTCGGTCCTTGGCTGGTCAACAGAGGCACCCAACTGTTGAGGTTCGACGGAGGTCTTACACCGATGGATGCACCTCTGGCACGAGGTGGTTCCCAACACAGGAGTTCAGCCAAAGGTTATGTTCTGTCCTCGCAAGCTTCTGAAAACAAACGCAAGAACAAACAGCGAGTGAGGTTAGTTTATCAAAAGCCAAACAGACAAATTACACCGAGCAATTCCGCTCCGTTATGTTACTCACTCCCAAAGGTAAGACCTTAGAGAGCGCTGTGGAAAATACAGGGATGTCTGTTGTCCATGCCGTGTGAACAAGTGATTGAGCTACGGGAAGATAAGGTGTATGTGACTGCCGCAGGAGATGACACAGCCAGGAAAGATTAGATCCACTGGGATGCAAATAGGATGTTACATCACGGTCATGCTCACCAGCACCTATTCTGTCTCTGGTGTCCTGGCCAAGCAAATCGACTCCAGGCCACCCGCTACAGCACTTTACTAGCGTTGTTTACGGTAAACTCTTGTAGACACACGCAATATGTTGGTCACCAATTTGGTGGAGTTTAGTTAATTTTAGTCATTACAAGCATGCCCTTATTTGAGCCTTCAAACCAGCTGTGATTTGTCTAATGGTTAAAAAAAATCAGAAAGCATTAGGTGTAATATTCAATTCACGTGCAAACCTTGTGTCAAAGTAATGAAGGCATATTTTTATTATTTATTTGAACGTGACACACGAGAAAAAGGTGAATAACGTTTCATGCATTGCTAGATAGGCTCTTCATCCTGCTACTGATTGAGGGACAAACAGTGAGAGGTTGAGTCTCCAGATTGCCTGCACTTAGCTTTCTTTGCCTCACCGTAATCTGTTCAAGAAGGATTAAGGGATTTGAAAGATGTAAAGGCTACACAACCTACCCCCCAAGGTCAGTGAAGATGAAATACTCACTTGTGCTACACAAACAAATAAAGTAAAATGAAATTATAATGAAATAAATCATTACCTCACATATTTGGCCTTTCACTACTACGACTGGGTTTTGTGTTTCTGCGCTCTCATTTAATTTGTTACATGTGTCGAGCACTGTCTTAAGACTAATTTAACATGTCTAAACAATTATGAGAAAATGGCTTAAGACATAAAACATGTACCGATCAAGTGCTCCCACCTGTTGATTAATTTGGAGTGTACAATTATATTTTACTATGGTAATATCGTATTTAACTGGAACAATTAGAGAAAACCTATGTGTTTTAATAAAACTACTTATCTTTTTCTTCTTAGCTTTGATACCGACTGTGGCACAACCACAATTTCACACGTTTTGAAATATTTTAAGCATACCATTTTGGGGTGTAGTCCCTCCCCCCGACCGTTGTCTGAGTTCGGAGATACGGTAAAAGTTCATAAAATAGATAAAAACAAGAAGCATACCCTGCAACAGAATGATAAGGTATGTGCGTGTATCTACTCTCCTAGGAAACGTACACACACAACCAGAAGTAAGAAAGAGGCCATGTGACACACGTGAAGCGCAATGTTTGGTGGGATTTGTCGTACTTTAACGTTGAATTAATTGAGCTAATACAGTACCACATAACAGTAGATGGCGCTGGTGTTCAAGTTGACGCTTAGCAAAGAAAACAAGGCTATGAAACAATAGTCAGTCTCTTCCATTGATATACAGTACATATCTGTACATATCTGCACCTAGGTTATTGACATCCACGTAACCCTCCTTTTTGCAGAGGTTTACGAAACAAAAACACGAGTCTTGACATCACAACATGTTTCCAATCTTTTCTGATCAACCTTTTCTGTTCATTGTTCAAAAAGACTATGCATGTTTTGAATGTGAATAAACTGTCAGATTTTGAGTGTCATTAAATCCCTATGGTTGGTTCCAGTCATATGTTGCATACACAATGAACTAAGCGACGTTTCACCGTTTTCAATTTTGTGTGTTTGTCAATCGATCTGTTTTCATGTGGGACACAATTTTAGGAAGAGACCTGGATCTGTTTCCTTTGACAGCAAAAAAGATAAATGAAAATGGGAGAGAGATTAGCTTCGAGAACATATTATCCCAAACTGTTAAACTATATTATCAGACAAAAAGGCGTATGCCACTTTTGGTCTCATTCCATGATAGGCCTTTTATGCCAAGTATATCCATACATCAAATTTACTTTAGTATGGTTGCATGGGGTGTTTACTTTATAGATTTAAAACTCTTATTGCAGGTCTTTTACACTATGTCACCAGCTTCACATTAATGATCGACTTTCCCTCTGCGAAGTTGCTCTGAAAGCTTTGACGATCAGTGAGTATAAAATGTTGACTGGATTACCACAATAAAATTAACACTGTCTTCAAATACTTCACACTAAATTGGTATACCTCTCAATTAGTGAAAGTTGCAAAGTTGACTGTTTTATGGCCATTTAACTTGGGCCAATCAGGCCCTGGGGAATTCTATGCGTGTGCTACTCGTTTGTGTCTGTTCCAGACGTATTGCGCGCCTATAAGAAGCGTGGAAGATATATGACCAGCCCAGTGTTCGGTAGATCCACTCTCTCTTCGGATTTAAACCCTTGTCTTAGAAAAGGCGGGGATAACGAGTGTATATTCAGGATAAGACGATTATCCACCGTCGTTATCCAGACCATGATTCGTTTGCTGCCCAATGAGAAAGTGTCGCTAATGAACGGTGTCCCTAGTCTCCAGACGACATTCAGCGAAAGCGCACGGGCACCAAGGAGAACTCTAAATATGCCTTGCAGCATAGGGGTGCCGGCGACCAATATGTGATATCACACCATAAAGCGACCGTGGGTGCTGTCCGTAAAACGGATTGCTGTTGTGCGTATCCCAAATCCGTGTCATGAAGACGCGACCTGCTGGAATCGGTAACTCCAATGCTGACTGGATGGGATCTCTATCACCCATCCTCTCAGCCATGCCTCTCAAATATCTAGCTGTGCCTGGTAAGGAACTTTTGCTGTAAATAATAAATATATGATTACCTTAATTTTATGATAGCATTATTTTAAACTCATATTGTAACTCAATCATTTATTGGAAGGGAGCCACCTCGATTTATGCGTAAAAACTTCAGCAAGAGCAGCAAGATTCTTTGGTACGAAACAAGGCAGCCCCGAGTCCTAAGGAGTAATTTGATTTTAGATTTTTGTTGACGTGTGCTTGTCAATCGATCTGTTTTCAGACGTGGCATAATTTCAGGAAGAGACTTGAAACTGTGTTTCCTTTGAGAGTTAGGAAGATGAAAAAAGAAATGTTTTAGATCAAAGAGCCTGTTTTTTTTATTTTTATCTTTTTTGTGTGTTTCAATATCACATTCTGTATTTTATTTTCACCATTACTTCTTCAACTCACTACACTGAACAATCATTTGGAATGGCTAAACCCCAAACATTTTGAAGTTTACATATTAACTTGAATAAAGTTCCTTATGGGCGTCCATTCCCTCCGTTGCTCCATTGAATTCAAATCTCCACCTTCTGCGTAATTTGTTGCTCTCTCTCTCAGTTCCCACTCTTTTGTATTTTCACTCTGGGTTTCTATGTCTCTTTCTCTCCCTTAGGGTCACACGATTCCTTTAGTTTCTGGGTGGACGAGCATGCACCTGTGGGCCCTGACCAGAAGGCTTTTGTCAAGTACCTGGCCTCCGTGTTTCGACACATGGCCAAGAAAGTTATGAAAAAGTGGTCCATGACCCAGGTGGGCCTACAACGCCTTTGACATGCGTCAAGCTTAAAGGGAAAGGGTGCCCGTTAATTTCCAATGTGTTTATTTTCTACTGGAGGTTCCTCTGACTGTCTCTGTGAGACTCTCTACTCTGTGACCGTTGACAAGGTGGGTCAGCTTGGTAATGAAGTGTGACAAGCCTGCGGTCATCTCTTGCAGAACCTGACGTTTAAGGAGCAGCTGGATGCAGGGATTCGCTACTTTGACCTGCGGGTGTCCGCCAAGCCGGGTGAGCCAGGCACTGAGATTTACTTCATCCACGGCCTGTTTGGCCATAAGGTGGGCAGGAGAGCTGCATGTGTCGGATTCGCTCACTAGGACTGCGAGGGAAACATCTGTAGTTGAAGTAGTAGCGCACCAGGAGTAATCACTTTAGTTCTTAGAAGGTAGACATTATATAAAAGAAAAAGCCAAGAGCAAAAAGTCTAATTGAACAACCAGTTTGGGGTTTTGCGGATGAGACAAATGTGTCACCTTCATGTGCTTCTGTTGTGTGTGCGGGACGGACACATTCACATGATTGAACCTGCTCACCAAGGTATTACCTCAGTCTCTCTCTGTGCCACACGAGGTACGAGACGGGCTGTCGGACATCAACTCGTTCCTTGATGCCCACGCGAAGGAAGTGGTGTTCCTCGACTTCAACCATCACTACGCCATGGGGCCCGTGCATCACGCCTACCTCATCAACATGCTGCAGGAAGTGTTTGGCCGTAAGCTGTGCTGCATCAGCGTGGTGGAGGACATCACTCTGGACTTCCTCTGGGAGAAGAAGTACCAGGTGAGGACAAGTGGCCTCCTGATCTTTACTCATGGGAAAAGCATCTCTAATCCTGTGAAAGGGAAAGTGGGAACATAAGGCCAGTGATTAAGATTCAAGGAGTTACTCAAATATGTCAGATCTGACCAATATGCACCTCACAAGAGTTTAGTGCCTCTTTCCTTTTGATGGTAACTTACTTGCTGACTATTTGGACGTGTGTGTGTGTGTGTGTGTGTGTGTGTGTGTGTGTGTGTGTGTGTGTGTGTGTGTGTGTGTGTGTGTGTGTGTGAGTTAGAGCGCGCGCACAG
>JAVQJS010067174.1:0-13644 GCA_036024795.1 Galaxias rostratus | reverse complement strand
ACCAAGACTTGTTTTCTGAACATATGTTGTATACCAAAACACGGAACATTGTTATGAACTCCTTCTAGGGAGTGATGATGTGTGCCAGTTTGTCAATGAGGTTGTCTGGAGTACAAATAAATGTTTTATGTGCATTTTTTTCATATTGAAGATGGTATTGTTTGCCTCTGAAACTTGTTGTTTTCATTGCTAACAATTTTCTTTCATCTTTTTCATGTCCTGCCTCCTCTTTGCATGGATCCAATGGATACAGGTAAGCAGACTCACATTTCGAATGTCGTTTTACTCTTTCTATTACCTGCTGCCATTCCTTAACCAAGGCTCGAGTGGTTTTCCCTTTTTCCCCCAATCCCTGTTGTTTGCATTTGTAACGTATTATGTGTGTTACCACTAGGGGGCAGTACGCACTTGGGTACATTTCCACAGAGGTGCAGGCTTGTGGCACCCCACCCTTCCTCGTGTTAACCTCTCTGGTGCCCAACCTATCTGCTTGCACCATGGCTAAATCAGCCCCCTGCATTGTGGTTTTGTTCAGCTCTTTTCACCACTTTCCACAATTAGAGTTGTTTGTAACTGCTTTTCAACAAGGGGACTGATGGGAATATGCATGCAGACCGATTAAGAGGCTGCAGTTGATTGGATTAGGCCAGGGACACCCTTAAGAGATCCCCTCAGGTCATTGGCTGCTTTTGTTCTTATGGTGTAGCCCTCCCAACAGCCACTTTTGTCTGCCTGTAGACTGTATTGCTCTTGGCTGGCCAACTCTTTTAGCGAGACATTTGTATGTACAAGCAGTCTCCCCTGCTTTTTTTTCCTTCATTCACACATGCATACACACATACATACACACGATCGAGAGCTTTGGTGAATGTTCAGGTTGTTATGACAACTATGAGTAAGCCACTTAGTCCTGCATAATGACTTTGAGGGAAGCTTTCACTCTGTTAGCCGTTGCAGACTGCACACACGGATGAAATGGTAATTGTGTGGAAGTCTTACGAAAGCTGCTCACAGACAAAGTCAATGCTGGGAAATCAATAGATTTGGGCCAGTGTCCACTTGAAAGAACCTGAAATGAGGAGGCTAACTAACGAATATACAACTATTCATAACTGGTAAAGCTTAAACTTGAACATTTCTCATTAATATTTAGATTCATATAAAAAAAAATGATACTTTGCAACAGTTTAACAAAAAGTCACCTCGTTGAACTGATAACATTTTCATTTGAATTCACATTCAATTTCATGCAAGCCTTTGTACATCTTCAAGTCATTATCTTGGCTCCGTTCGTCCTTCACCAAGTGCATTGTGAGCATGCAAAAATCAGCGTTGGCACTCGTTCAAGTTGGCCCACATACTTTTTGTCAACGTGATTCAAGTGAACCACCTACCGTGCTTCATTGACTTGCAGTGCCATTCAGGCCATTGATGGACTCCCTCATACGCCCTGCCGTGGTCTAGACCGCCTGGATGCCAGTCCCGTAATGAACTGTAATGCCCTCCAAACAAGCCGCGATGTTGTGGGGGGATTGTCTCTTCCCGCTGCGCCCTATGAGCTGTTGACTTGACCTGTGGCTTTCGGGGCGCAGAGACACTGAGGAGCCATTACATAACTGCATTTCTCAACCAGCCCAAATGAAAAGCACAGAGGGACAGACGAGACACTGTTTTTTGGCCTGGCCGTGCATTAAGGGCGACCAGAAGTGGTGAAGTTATTGTCGGGCCACGAGCCACTGGATGCAAAGCTAGTGTCAGCGACACTGCCTGGCACAGCGTGTGGTGGTAAGGGGCAAGCAGGGAGTCTGGCGCGGCGTCAGTGCAGCCCCGGTGGCCCTCCGTGACGGGGGGGTGGGGGGGGGTGGATGGGTCAAATGCCACGTCCGTGTTTTGTCTCGGCCTCTGACTCGTCAGGGAACAGCCCTCCAGTGGGTCTCACTGCTTCTCTCACACACACGCACACGCACACACAGACAGACACACACAGACACACACAAGCACACACAAGCACACACGTTGCAAACCTCCCCCTACGTCCTCAGAGAGTAGTAGAGGGGCTTTTTGTAAAGCTTTTGAGGTAGATTAATTTCAACCCGTGCCAAATGGAAAGACAATGTCAACTTTCTGGGGCAGCAAAGCTTATTTTGAATGCTTTAAAACAACAAAAGCAGAAGGGGAACGCTCTTTTAAAACTGATCTGCTAGGCAGCCGGTACATTGCGCCAGGGCTAATCCCTAGTTCCAGGCAAGCAAATAGGCTTGCCTTTTGAAGATACCATGTTGGAATTAACTTTTAATATTGATCTATAATTAAGTAAGTTGATCCTCACTTTAAACAATTTAGCATAATAAAACCATCAAATGGTTTTTTGTTAATGGCACAGACCAAATAAAGCATTAACCTTATATATTTTGTATTCAAAAACTGACCCCGAATTAACTTCTAGTTTAGAGGGACCAAGGCTGTTTGCGGGCACAGTTGTGATTTGTCAAGAAAAACACGCTTCATTCATTCCGAGGGTATTAACCTTCTGTTTTGCAGCCTCCTATTTAATCCAATGAAGTAGGTGAATGGTGGCGGCCCCCTTTCTGTGTTTACTGACAACAAATATCCGCCATTGCCTCATCCTTTTGTTTTTTTTCACTTCACTTCAATTGATGAGGAAACTGAATGTCGGGCACCGCCAGACCTTACATTGTGATGTATCACGTTCACCGTCGTCCTCTCCATGAACCTGGATCTGTTCCCAGTCTAAACGAGCCGCTCGACTGTCCTGAGACCTCTCTTTGACTTGAGGAGGCCACAGCCTCCTTAGGCGGAGCGTATCAGAGACTGTTGCGGCGCAAGGTCCGCCCCCCCCCACACCCCCCGGCCTTACGCCATCACCTCATGAGGCGTTTTAAACTGTGCTGCGACGAGTGCTCCCCTCCCATGCCCTACTGGGCAGCTGTGGCTCAACAGGTAGAGTGGGTCATCTATTGATCCAAGTGTTGGAAAGCGCTTTGTTCCATCACGGTTGAAAAGTGCTACACCATTGCATTTGCCATTTCTGCTCCCCCGTGCTCCATGCCAGTCTTGTGGTGGCCCTTCATTGCCTCTGTCCACCACAGTTCCTCCTTAGCCAAACCTCTCCATATCTGTAGCGCCTCGGATGCTTTTGATGAGCCAACGGTTGCAGCAGCCGAACATCCAGCGTGGCTCCTCGCAGTTCCCAATGTTGAGGTGTGGGGGTGGGGGGTTTGGAGGCGAGGCAGAGGAATACCAATGAGAAGCAGGTGTCTGAGGAAGGAGCACTTCAAACAGGCCAACTTTCCCTGGAGTGGTTTCACGGCGCAAGTGAGCAAACATTTGAAGATTGAATTTCAAGACGAAGAAAGTGCTAGTTCCAAGTAGAGTCTGTGTCGCTCTGAGACGTGAATGTGCCGTGACACAATGGGGAACCTTGAAAGTTTCTATTCTGGGGGATATCCAAGTTCAAGGTGTCCTCCAGTTACAGCCAGATCAGCACACCGTGTTCATGACATTATCTAATGCTTTTCATCAGAGTCCATACTACCTACAGATTGTGCATGTATTTTCCTGTTGAGATGAGATTTCCTGCTTGAACAGAAAATAAATATGGTCTTGATCCTTTTAAAACATACTTTTGAACCATCTTTCAATGCTCGTCATAGCAGCTACTTCCTGTAGAACCCATTAATTGCTATTGGACCTCACTTGACAGAACTGGATCTAGATGGGCTCTAAGGTAAAAATGTATCTATTTGCCAGACACTTTGTCTTTGCTTTCTGCTGGAGAGTCTTAACACCTCTTCATTAGCGCAGGCCATATGGTTTGCACACCTGATTATACAGTGATCATGAAACCTGATGAATGTCCTGGAGAGAAATGTATGGGGTGTTATTCGTTTGGCCTCCTGTCCTGGTATGAGTTTAGACCTCGGGCTTCTGCAGTGGTAACTCACGGCAGTAATATTTAATTAGCTTCTAGCCGGGGCTCGGCTTCATTATTCTACTCACAGCCCTCCTCAAATTGGCAGCTATGTTGCTCTTTGCGGAGTTGTTCTTTTCCTCTCTGGCCTTTTCCCTTTCAATTCCCATGCAAAGAATGGATTGCCCCTGATGCACTGAAGTTACCCCGATGGAAAATAGCCTGTTTTAAGTTTTGTGTTGAAGACTGGGCTGTCATCCCTCATTGCAGTCATTAAACGCAAAAGCAGGAAGCGGTTGCAAGGACAGAATGGACATTGTGTGTCCCTGGAGATTCAATTTGTTTTTGAAGGTCCTGAGTTTGAGGCCAAAATGACACAATGTTTACAATTGGGCAGGAGGCATTTAATAATAGACTAAGAATAATAGTTGGGTTAATCCGGCAGGTCACGCATTGTCAAAACGGGATGCTTATGGTATACAATTTTGTGTGTGGTGGCAATGGTGTTTGCTTTGTTTATATCCCACAACACAAGTCCACCCGTTGGAAAATAACACATTTATTTAGTAGCACAACACAACAACCCAACATTTATTAAGCATTTCTTTAATTAACCCACACCGAATGCAAGGTCACAGCCCTTGACTCTGCCAAGTCGTCCCCCGGTCCCCAAGCAGTTTAGTGCTGTTGGTTTTGCATATGCTTGAATGGAATATTTAGCCTTATGCCATTCCCACACTGGGCTCGGTTTTTGATTAGCAACTTGGTGCCTCCTCTCTGCAATAAAACACACCGATCGATGTTTACTCCTCCGCTGAGGATAAAGGGAGCACGTTGTAGGGATTAATTTACTAATACAAAATGGAAAATCAATGAGAGCCCCCTATTTTGTCCCCCCCCCCCGCCTTTCCTCCTCTCCTGCAACACACAGAGAAGGAGCTGGTGGATGTTGCAGACGGCTAAGGCTCAGAAAGTGTGACCCCTTGTCGTAACGTAGAGCATAAGTTTTCTCCGTTCTGTTGTTGCATCCTCTACCAGACAAGGGTGTCTGTTGCCCTGCGTTCTATTTCGCGTGATTGATGCCGATACGATGGCTTCCATGGCTACATTAGATTTCCAAGCCATGGCGGGCAGCAGCGTCAGCAGGCCTCCCAGTTAGACGACGCTCTGATGTGATTAGCCAGGCCTCATTACTCCCTTCATTACGCCCCCTACTTATTTACCATTAGCCCGGTGAAATATGTGCAGCCATTTTAGGAACTCACCTTAGAACTCCGGCGGGGGTGGAAAGTTACTCTTGCGAATCCCGACTTGCACCTTCAAGTTTCTTAAAGCTTTTGAGGCTGTATTCAGATGAGGGAGTTAAAGGAGTTGAGTTTCCCTGTGATCTTGGCAGACTTTCCTCTCCCTGGACTGGTGCTTAGCTGGCTGCGGGACCGGCGTCTAGGTCCCTCTCTCTCTAGGCTGCCGTACCGGGAGCATCGGATCTGGCCAACGCTGCTGTAAACTGAACCTGTCGGCATGGCGACCTTTTGATCCCACGGCCCCTGGACTGGAGCGGACCTGTTAATAAGTGAGATCTGGAACAGAACATTGGGCCACTGGGTAGACACGCAGGGTTTTGTCCGTTTCTATTTGACCTTCTGTCACAGGCAAGGTCCTGAGGGGTACATTTAGAAAGAGGAAAACAAAAGGGAGAGGCAACAGGACCACAAGTCAAGTGACAGAACTATTTTATTTTCAATTAGAGATCAGCAGCCACAGAGCGGAGGCCTTGCGGTGGTACTAAAATAAGCAGTGCTCACGGTGTGTGTGTATTTGTGTGTGAGTGTATGTATGGATGCTTGCGTGCGTTACCTTATGCCTCATCTCCAGGTTTTACAACTGAAAGCAGCAGGCTGCCTGGAATGAAAAGTGCTGACATGGTCCAAGCGGCCTCTTTAATTTGTGATGAGTGTGGGATAGCCGGGTACCCCAGGGGGCTGACGGAGGAGAGCCTGGCAGTCGGGTTGTGCTGCTGCGCCGCTCGCACCCCCAGCAGGCAGCTGCGTGGTGCACCTGCCGAGTCAGCTCCTGCAGCCTGGGTCACCACCTCTGGGACCGCACCACCCCACGGCCGAGGGTGTATCCCTCCGCTCCGACACCTCCTCTAAAGAGTGGAATATAGTGACTCCCCGTCGTTTCGCTAAGAAACGCTCCCTATCTGTTCGCGCAGAACTCTGTGTGCGCTTAGATACCGACCCATAGATCATTTACACAAGCATACGTCATTTTCATATCCTTTTCCTACCTTCGCCGTGGCCAAACTTTAGGATTGGGACTGTGATTGGATTTTCTGCCTGTCCCTCTTACCCAGCCCCTGAACTAAGCACAGTCCCAGCAGATAAAACCCACCTCTCCTGCGGGTCTACTTGTTTTGGTGTGACAGGCAACAGGAAGTTGAGAGGGTTCTCCTCTTTGCCTTTAGTCTGTTGGAGGCATCCTGGCTCTGTTTCCTGCTCCAGACATCCTTGGGTAGCACTATGAACAGGAACATCTATCCACACACACAAAGCCTCGAGCACTCCCAATGAAAGAACAAGAAAAAGAAATAGACCTTGTGGAAGGCAATCCTCCATTTGTTTGTGCAGAGTTACCCTTCCTCTTGTAAGGCTTATGAAAAAATAGTTGCTTGCAAATGCACTATCTACTGGCGGTGCTAGCACCTTGTCATGCTTGCACTTTAACGTATTAAAGTTCCTAATGACCTGAAGGAGAGAAGGGCTCATTGAAGTGCCGAATAACCTCTTTAATTTAGAATATAAAAAACAATCCACGATCCTTTAACTTCAAAGAGACCTGCCGTCCTTAAATGTTTTAGGTTTCTGAGAGGTCAACTTATGAATAAAACATTCACACATAGCCTGATTGAGCATATGCCTTGAGAGGAGAGACTTTGAAACAAAGATTTATTAGCACCAAGACAAGGGGCTTAACTTTTGTACTCTCCACCCCATTAAAGGCTTTTTCTGTAGTTTTTTGTCTTGAAAGGCACATGCACCCTGCAGCATAGTCTACTGTTGGGGAGTGGGGTAGCCCAAGTGGACCTGGTTAGGGGGGAGGGGGTGTAGGTGTGCACATCAAATGGGCCACATGGGGACTGGTATTAAGCTGCTCGAAATGATTTAAAGACGGACTAATTAATACGTAGGACTTCAGAGAGGGGATTGGCGCATGAAAGTGTTTGCTGAGAGCGTCAAAGATTAGGGGGGTTGCGTTTTAATTAAAGGAGGGGGTGTTTCCATATCTTCCTTAAGAGACTTTCTCATCTCATCTTTAAAGATGCTTTGGAATTGTCTCGGCCTTTGTATTGGCTGCGGCGTTCCCCTCAGTAGAGAGAGCCCTTCTCCTACAGGCCCGTCTCATTAGGAGCCAAAGTCAAGGCAAATGTCCGCCGAAAGCCATATTCCCACCACAAAAGCACTTAAAGGAAGTTTTTATTCGCCTGACCGACTTTTTTAGATTCTCAGCACTTTTCCTACCACTTACAAAACTTGCAAGAATACGTGATGACCCTAATGTTTCCACTTGTCTCCAACCCAAAACCCCCTACGTGCCCCAAGCTTTCCTATTATGTTACAAACAGTCATAAAAACAACAACTCTACTGTTTTATTTAAAAGCATCTTCCTGGGGGGGTTGGACTGAATATTTAGTTTGTGCCACTGCCAGCGGTGTAGAGGAGCCCAGGTGTCTTTGAGTTGTGATGTAGAGGAATCCGTGGTCGCCGAGGCAAACTTCAAGCCTTCCCCCATACATCCCGCTATCGGGCTCCTCTCCCCACAAACGGGCCCTTGTTCGGCGGGAGGGAATCCCTGACAGCGGCTCACTTGTCCTCCATCCTTAACGAGGAGGATGTCATCCCCTTTTATCCTACCTCGGAACGTTCTCTCTGCGCTCTTTTGTGGAGGCCGCTACCCTTCACTTTTTATCCATTGCAAACTTCAACTAGTGTATCTTTTTACACCTCTATATGTGCGTGTATGTGTGCGCGCGTGTGCACGTGTGCTTAGATAGTGTCTCTGTGTCATTAGTGGCATGGCTACTTTCGATACCGCAGTGCGTGTCTGGTAGCAGTCCGCATGCATGTATGCGTCCCCCCTGCATGGTAATTAACCTGCGTCGTCACGGGTGGACTCTGAGACAGATGGCAGGCCTTGGAGAGAGGGGAGGGGGAAGAGGAGGACTGGCTGTTGCCTATGTAGATGATCAGAGGCATTCACCGCCTCAGCTGGACTGCCGGTGACTGCTGTTCACGCCATTGTTAGCTGGGTGGCGGGAACGAGCGCACTAAAAGGCAATGGGCCCAAGCACAGTGCTGTGGAGAATAACTTAACATTCACCCGACGTCTGTCCTGGTTTTACCAATTCTAATTGAGCAACATTAGACCTCATACCAATTTGGAGTGGATTATAGCAGTCAGGTAAAGTAATTAGAAACAGTTTATTAGCGACCCTCAACGGACTCCATGACTGAGACACGAGTTTTTTCATTGCCAGGCAGATTCTGATTACAAACAATACACCCCTCCACCTCCTCCTCATCACTGGCAGAGGCCAGAGGCAGCGCACTGCAGCCCGGAGGCCAGCCAGACCTTCTCCTTGTTGCCAGGCAACGGTTTACAGGCGGAGGGAGGGCTAGCAGCGAGGCCCTCCCGCCCCCGGGCTCGGTTGTCCTTCGTCACAGTGGCACCAGAAGCAGAGATGCCACTCCGCCTGGCCTCTGGAACCCCGTGACAAAGCATGCAGCATCACCAACCCCCCCCACCCCACCCCCCTCACCCACCCACTACGCTCACAGTGTCAGGTGTTAACTATAGTCCACTAGCAAACTCAGTGAGGTGGTTGATCTCTGACCGACCTCTAATCCCCCCAGTTCTAATGATTCCCACTGGCCACAGAGTGGAGTTAAAAAGAGTCAGGACAGGAAACAGTGATATACAACAGAGGGCCTCCCGCCCACCTGTTTAGACTTTGGGTCCTTCCCTCCTGCTGTTTTTTTTTTCCAGAACTTACTCCTGAGGCGTAAGAACAAAAAGCTGCGATCCACAAACTCGCACTCCAAAGAGGTCTGTAACTTGTCCAAACTACTGTAACCCAAACGTGTTTTCCATTTCCGAGCGGAGGATGTGGAAAGAAAAGGTGTTCGACCAGACAACACGGTGTGTCTAGCAGAATGAGTTTCACCCCCCACCCCCACCCGGCCTCATACAAAGGGCTTTAGAGAAACGAGAACGTTTCCTTCCCGGCGCTTTCGTCAGAGGCCATGGGGCGGTTTATTGTTTTGGTCCGTTACCGTGGGGCCCGTCTGTGGCTGCTCCCTATTAGTTTCCTGAATGTCTAATCTGCCAAGTTCATGCCACGGGCCGTCCACTTAGAAGGGGGTCCTTGTTCCTGCTCGGCCAGCGGGCTCCGGTGACTGTACTGCCTGTCCCCAGCCCCACACACTCTGCTGCTCATTACCATACAGCTGTCCCAGAGGAGGTGGCCAGAACCAGAAGCTGGGGCTACGAGGCCGGGCGCAGCCCTCTCCCCTCCCCCTTTGGCCGACCCTCCCGTCGCAGGGCTTCGCCCACAGCAGATGGGTCTCTGGAGGCTCGGGACACATTCAACACATGGCAACCATTGTGGAGCAGCCCTTTGTGACATGGAGAGGTCATTCCCTGGGGGTCTTGGCAGACTTCCAGACGTACTAGCCCCCCACCCTACCCCTCCCCTCGTTTCTGAACCAGAGGCTCGGCACGCGGGGACAGCCTCCACGCTGGCCCTCTGGAGCCCTCAGTCAGGTCAATATCCCAGTTTTGGAACCCCTTTCTCTGGAAGAGGGGAATGGTGATGGACAGCTTGATGGCCTCATTGACTTGCAGAGGGCGGACCCTGGACGTGTGCTGGAGGTGAACAGTAACAGAATTTCAACGCCCACTCTAGGTGTCTTCACCAGCAGCTGACCTGAAACGCCAGAGGGAAAGAGTTTGAAAGAGGGAAGGGAAAGCGAGGAAAAGAAGAACTAGGGATAAAAGAGAATAAGAAAAGCCCAACTTTGTAGCTGGAGCCGTTCTGGTCTCTGCTTTCCTTTACCTGCAAAGGACTGACCCGCCAGGCCTTGCTTCACCAGCCTTGAAATGCAGCCCACGATTCCCCTGGGAAGACAGTGTGGCTCCCGAGCAGCCAAGCTCAGAAAAGGGGAGAGGGAGAGAGAGGGAGAGAGGGAGGGAGAGTCAAATAAAGCGTCTGCTGTTTTGCGGTTGTGCGAGGAAGACGCTCAATCTGCCAGTGAGAGGCTATTTTGGGGAAGCCGTTCCAACCTCACCGTTTCAGCACATGCTGTCGCTCGGTTTCTGAAGGCGGTGGCCAGTTGGCTCGCGAGGTGCCGCCTCACGTTGTACTACTTCCCTTCCTATTGGAAGTGAGAATAGAGAGGGGACTGGCTGTCAGCGAGCCTGTATGCAGGTCCTTACTCCATTGGCAAAGGGGGTCGAATGACTCCATCACCTCCTGAAGTGACCCAGACACGAAAAGTCCTTGTTTTTCTAACTTGTCAAGGATTTTTCGACTTTCTTGAACTTGGACAGTTTCTTTCTTTAAAAAATTCTAGATTTAAGTTTGAGGTATTGTACCACAACCCAGAACCGTGATGCGGCACAGAGGCCGCCTAGAGAGAGTTGAAACCCTCGCTGTTTTCTGAGTCAGAGCGGTCGTCGGGCTGCTGCACAGGATGGCTGGCCTTCCCACACAGAGTGTACTTCCTGTCAGCTTGTTTTGAGTGTTCCCTTTGGGACCCGCCGAGCAGTGGGTTCACCACCGTCCACAGCCATATAATCAGGAGCTGCCGGATCAACCCCCTTCTGGAAGCTGCCTTTCCGTTAGCCTGCCTTCCCTGCCGGAGAGCCCCACACTCGGTGTCGGCCTAGCTCGATGGTCAGGGCCGTGTTCTCGCTCAGGTGACTTTTTGTGCCAGCCCTCGGTCCAGAGGCCAGCTTGGTGTCCCCTCGCTGATCACCAAGGGCAGCAAAAACTGCAAACCTGACACAAAAGAGGCCCGCTCTCTGCAGTGATTGCGGCAGATTTTGAGCAGGAGATTGCTACACAGACGGCCACCCAGCGGAGTCCTCGCCTCCCTGCCATGATGTGAATACACTGTGACACAGTGCATCATCAGAAAGCTTTAAAGGCTTTATTTTTAGAGCGCCATGGATAGGGTTCGGCTGTCTATGCCATTCAGAGCAAAACGAATAACAGAATAGCAGCAGGGACAGAAAGAGGGGCCATTAAATAGAATAGTTTATATTATTGACGAATAATGCTCGTTATTTTTTGTGACGGCCGTCATTGCTTACAATGAGACGAATGTTGGATTGTATTTCTAGAAGACAGCTCTTTGTTTGTTAAGCAGTCTGGATTTGCCACTTACCCACCCAGAGGGAGAGAGATGTATTCTTCTCTATCGCAACGGGTGAATAACCGCATTGAATTTAGTTATGTCATTATCCTAAAACCGCTTATTTTTTCGAAGACGGACGCCATGTTATTTGGAGTGTGACCGATTGTTCACAATGCTAATCAAGGTTTTTGGTTAGGTTGCTGTCTGCAGCTGGATTGTGGTAACTCGACTGTGGGCATAGTCTGCCCTCCCTGTGAGCTGTGAGTGGTGCAGGGCCGTCATGGTGCACGCCACACCTCCCTGCGTGGCCTCAGGGTGACAGTCATCTGCTGGGGCGGAAACAATCTGATCACCTCTGATGTGTGGCGTAGCTCCTTTGGAAAACCGGGCCTGTGTCCTGACCAGCCCTGTCCTCCGTCACACCGAGATGACTCATCCAGTGAGACGCAAAAAAGATGTTGCTGCATGGGATAAAGCTGTCTTCAAAATGTTTTGAAATGAGTTTTTACAATTTTAAAATAAGTCGATTTTTGAGTTGATTAAAAAATAAAACCTTTCTTAAATTTACTTTTTCTTGTTAGTGTTACTTGGCGAATGACTTCAAGAGGGTCAGTACTTTCGTGATCCCTTCTAACCTTTAAATTGAATGGATGTTTGTCCGAAAGTGATTAATGGGAGGCTGTGGAACCCTGTGAATAAGTTAGTCAGGGAAAGGAAATGCAGAAATCGTCCCCTTCCATTTTCAGAAGCAGCGACAAAATGGCCACAACAACAATACAATGTTAATTGCCACCAAGTGCATTATGGTTTTTTAGAGAATACATTGTTCAGTGTTTGTGCTGGTTTTACTTTGTTTTGTTTTTTTGTTTGTTTCCCCCTCTCTGAAAATATGTCTGGAGCTTTCTTCAGTTTTAATGATGCCAGCTATGGAACTGTTGAACTCCATGGGACAGATTTCATTCAGAAAAAAAACTTTTCCCTTCGCTTTTCTGTTTCCAATGAGCTGTCAAAATGGAAGGACATACATCCAGCTTGAAGTTTGGACAATATTTCGACCACAACAGTAGAACAATATGGTCAGCGTAGAAACAAGCGAAAATGGCGAGCGAGCTAACTGATTTAGCTTTGTCTAGCCCACCATTACAGCCCAGCACCTGGTGTAAGCTCAAATATGGGAGGTAGCAGCAACATGCCCCGGCAATGCACCACTCTCCGGTGTTACTCCTAGGAGCAGTGTGTGGGCGGTGCACGCTTCAGAGCTGACATGTCAAAGCTGGGAGGAGGGAGGGATGCTCGGATGAAACCAGGCGCGATGAGAAGGACAAGTGCCTCAGTTCCCGACGGTCGCCCGTTTAGAGGAGCGAGGTGACTCGCCAACCCTCGGCCTCGTTCTATTTCATAATTAATAGGCTCCTCACTTTCAGGACCCATGCCCCCTCCTCACGCCCCATGTTTTAGTAATGGCAGGCAGGTTGCTACCCTGAACAATCCAGGGTCTTCTGTTTTGTTTTTCCTTCACCCCACCCCGGCCTCCATCTTGCCTCAGGCTGGTGCTTCAGGGCAGTGAAGCCTCCCCCTGGCTGTTGGAACAACAGCTGGATAACTCATTTCCAAATCGTCAAATACTTTGAAGAACTCACGCAAGGTCTGTGGTCATTGGGAGGAAATAAGTGTTGTACCAAACCTATGCTTCTTTGGGGGGGTTCTAAATTAGGTTGAGAGTTACTTTAACAGACCTGGGGGTGTCCTGCAGAGGGGAAATGATTGAAGGTGATGTTTTGCACGTCCTGATAACCACATTAAAACACAGTCAAAGCGGCTTGATTGGAGAGGGGGGAGGGATCTTTCCAGTGGGCAGGCATCAGCTCTTTCAAAGAGAAACGTGAGACAAACCTAACAAGCCACGTTAAAGCTGATGGTTCCTGAAAGGGGGAGGGGGTTCATTGAAACTGCAGGCCCCAGCCTCCCACTTCAAATGGACACCTTAAAGGAGACGTGCGAGACCTTAGGAGGGAGGGACGGACAGCCTCCCGCTGGGGCCCGTGTTACTTAGAGCGGAAATCCTGAAACCCAGGCCACACACACAGAGGCTAGCATCAGCTGGCCTCTGAGTCCCCCCAACTCCCCCACTACAATATGGACATCATGAGAGGCCCCCTGCTGTTTCCCATTCAGTCAGGGAGAGTTCAACCGGTGGACGTGTGTGTGTGTGTGTGTGTGTGTGTGTGTGTGTGTGTGTGTGTGTGTGTGTGTGTGTGTGTGTGTGTGTGTGTGTGTGTGTGTGTGTGTGTGTG
>JAVQJS010067142.1:0-13893 GCA_036024795.1 Galaxias rostratus | reverse complement strand
TAGGGATAAATCTTTTATGTCCATAACATCCATATTTCTGTAAAGCTGCTTTGTGACAAATTGTTTTTGTAAAAAGCGCTATATAAATAAAATTGAATTGAATTGAATTGAATTGAACCTTGACGGGCAGGTAGGCCCCGGAGGCGTCGAACGTCCCCATCTCTCCGTCCTCCTCGTCCGTGCACCACTCCGGCAGGCCGTCACGGTCGTCCTCCAGCCCCTCGCTGCCCCGACGCCGGCGTCCACCGGGGGCGCCGTCGCCCAACTCCCGGAAGTCAAACTCGGGCTTCCTGCGCCGGCCCTCCCCGGGGCCATCGTGCTCCCGCCAGCCTGCTGAGCGAGGACCTCCGTCTGAGAGAGACAGCCAGACAAACAGACAGGCTGAGCTTAGGCCACCATGCCCAGGGGAAAAGACACTCGTCAGGGGATCAAAGATTACGACTAAATCTACCTTCAGAAGAAGTTGTAACAGCAAAGCTAAACACGAATATGTGACTGTGTGTGTGTGCTCCAGTGTGTACGGTGAGCGAGTGTGTGTGTGTGGTCCCCTACCGTCCCTGCGGACCCCGCTCAGCCTCCAGCTGCCCCCGGGCTCCGCTCCCCCCGCCGCCGCCTCCTCCTCCCTCTGCTGCTCCTCCCGGAGGGTGCGCCAGTTGTCGCTGTCCGAGCGGGTGAACTCCTTCCGGGCCGGCGCGGGGCCCGCGGCCTCCTCGAAGGCGGCCCGCGTCGGCTTCTCAAAGCGCACGGGCTTCTCGAAGCGCCGCTCGCCCCTGACACACGGCGGGAGAGACGGGAGACTCCCTCAGTCTCACCCCAGTCTGGGAGAGAATATTCCAAAGCGAGGCCGGCGTTCCCGCTATGGCAAAGTGTGTGTTTGTTTTTGTTTTTTTACCTGTCGTCCCAGCTTTGGCTGCGGTGGATCTCTCGGCCGCTCCGTCCGAACCCCCCCTCCGCGTCCTCAATACTTCTTTGGTAGAATCCTCCCTCTCCTCTGCCGCGGCCTGGGAGCACACACACACACACATACGGACGGGCATTGAAAACAGACACATGATGATATAAAGGCCCTGCTCCAGCACTTTGTTTCCTCAGGCGCTGCAAAGCCACTACTCCAGCGTTTACCGTTGGCCTGCTACTCATTCGAACGGCTCTGTGTGTGTGTGTGTGTGTGTGTGTGTGTGTGTGTGTGGATGTGGATGTGTGTATACGCACACACAGAGTGAGCTCTTAAGCCCGGGGAGTTTAAGGGAAGGTGGGGGCCCGGACAAAAGGTTGCCTGTGTAGCGGGGCGAGGAGGAAGTGTGCGCCGCGGACAGGAGACTCAAAGAGGAAGTGAAGTGAGCTGAGACGGATGGTGTCACATTGACCACAGAGATCGCCCTGCATTAGAGCTGGGATCCTTTTAGCAACGGGCCGAGGGCCCTGTCTGAACACGTTCCTTCCACTGAGCAGCACCAGGTAAAATGAAAGCTGAACTCTTCAATGGAAAGCGGTAGTTATCAGTCAAGGCCAGAGACGAGTGCTTCTGATTGACTTCAGACCACGCTGGTGTTTGCTGCGTGGGTGGTGGAGTGCGTTTTCGGTGCAGTCAAGTTACGAGGCGGGCGTTAGATTTTTTTTGCTTGTCTCACCCCGACCTCCTCTCACGGCGCCTCGGCCTCGAGCCACGCCCGCCGGGGCCGCCCCCGCACCTTTCCCCGTGAGCCTCAGCACCGCCACGCTGTTCACCGACATGGAGAAGTTCCTCTGCAAACACAGAGAGAGATAGAGACAGAGAGAGAGAGAGAGAGAGAGAGAGAGAGGGGGGGGGGGGGGAGAAGGGGAGAGAGGGAGCGAGAGAAAGGGGCGGAGGAAGAAAGAGGGCGAGAGAACCAAGGCGGGAATGTTAGGAATGTCAGCTTACAGCCATCGCTGTCGCAGAGTAGCACAGCTCCCTTTTGAAAGGCAACCATTAAGTAGGAATTCGTGATCGAGCGTGCGCCCACTGTGGAAAGAACGCCGTGCAGGACCCCCAGCTATGGTGGTCCACCAGCCCAGACCAGCACTGTGTGAGTGTGTGTGTGTGTGTGTGTGTGTGTGTGTGTCTTACCTGTTCTTCTTCAGTGAGAGGCTCCAGGGCCAGAGGCTGCGTGGGCTCGTCTTGCAGGATGACGGCAAACTCCTTGTCCTGCAAGTCCTCGGGGACCTGCGACCACAGTGGGAGGGGCTTGGTGACGGGGAGGGGCTCCACGGCAGACACACCTGTTACATGATAACCCTCCCCTCCCCTGCTAGAGCTAAAAGCCCCCGCACTCACCTTGTTGTCTTTGACATAAAGTGCTAACATCTCCTCTCTGCCGTAGCGGTAGTCGGCCAGCTTGTACTTTGGCATGGCTGGGGAAGGAGGGGGGGACGTCACACTCCCCCCGCTGGACAGTGCACGGAGCCTGAAGAGGGGGGAGGGACATGGGGGGGTTAGGGGAGAACCTCGACCGGTACGACGGGTCGAAGAGCCACACTGGCAATCCGGTCACGTCTGGCTTTATTTTTAGAGAGGCGCTCCTCCCGGAAATAGTCCCTGTCTCGATTCCCCGCCATGACGCCGCTTTTGGCTTTTAGATCAGCATCTTAAAAAGGCACTACTGAAGACAGAGTCACCGAGGCGCTGGTGAAGACAGCCGTGATTACAGTGTGAGCGGACGGTTAGGATGAGCCTTTGTTTCAATTTCTAACGGAGCCCCTGGTGTCCGTGCTGCGCACATTAAGTCGTTCTGCTCATAACAGGGAACCCCCCTTCACTCCTTGACTAAACAAAAGATGTCATATTTGCATTCCGATCTCAACATTTCCCGCTTTTATTTTTTTTCTTCTAAATTTGGTTAGTGGCCCCCGGGGCTCCCAGGCCCCTGTCGGCCCGCCTCACAATGGCCCTATTCAGGTGGTGGGGAGTAACAGTCCTACATCATGACCAGATGGGACGGCTGAAGTGCAGACAGCAGGGGAAAGAGGATAAGTGAAAAAAAGGGGGGAGGGTGGGGGGACGAAGGAGGTGAGTGGATAGAGGAATTATGGCTTACAGCTATGCTGGAGACGCAGGGAGCGACGACGGGAGGGAGCGAGGGAAGGATATTCTGGCAGCGCACCAAGAATGCACGCAGCGACCACGATCCATTAGAGATGGCCCCGCACCAAACCAGGGCCTACGCCTCCCAGGCAATCTCTACACAAACATGGACCAAGGTCTGGGCACGAAGGACGGCCCCGAGACAGAGAGGCAGATAGCGAGACTGACACACACGCACGCACGCACGCACGCACACACACACACACGGATAAAGAGATAGCGGAAACGGACAGCGATACGGGGCGATAGCGCGAGACAAGCAGGGCGGCGGGCTCAAGGACGAGTCAGACACGAGGAGGTGAACAGGGGAGCAGAGAACGTGTTGAAAAAGCCTGGGGAGCCGACAAATAACCTCTGATTAATCAGCTAAACTGCTTTGGGCAGATAAAGATCGAGAGAGAGGGAGAAAGAGAGAAGCCACTCGAGTGTTGGACCAGGACAGCGATATGGAGAGAGAAGACAGGACAACACAGGCAGAGACCAAAGGAGAGAGTCCTCACCATTCTGGGCCGAAGTTAAGAGTCTCAGCAGTCATATTCCTCGCCTCCTCCCAGAACTGAGTATCTGGAGACACGCCAAATGTTAGTAGGTATAGCTTCACTTTCTTTGAACCTGTGGGTAGATTTGCTTTGCAAATAAAAAAAACATGGTCTTCCTTTCAAAACAAACATTTTACAAACAGCTCAAAGAAAACACCATATACATGCTCAGGATTTGCACTCAGGACTTCAGACGCTAAGATACATGAGGTAAATTTTTAAAAGATCTCATATAAATATATTAACAAAAACTAAGCAATGTTGCTCTAGCTTATTCATCTGACAACATGAAACCAACCCACATAAAAGCGGCAAAGGTCCGTGTTACCCTGTCCAGATGCGCTGACCAGGTCGGGGACAAGGCTGGGACAGGCGTGTCCTGGTGCGGCTGCAGGCGTCGGTGAGTAGAAGGCCGAATGGTGTTCTAGCTGTAGGCAAGGCGCAGCTCCCCCAAACACACAGAGACCCAGAGAATAGCTGCCAGCGTCCCGCGTTTGAGGAGGGGTGAGGCGGGAGGTGGAGGACAGGTTAGACGGGGACAGGGGGGGGAAGCTTCTGACGATCACAGCCCGTAAACGGTCGCACAAAAGAAAGGATGCCCCGCGGAGGAATTGGGTTTGGAATCCACAAACCGAGAGTCAAACACTTGAAAGTAACATCCACAGCAGTGAGTTAATAGCACGTATGAAATGTTAAAAGGATTCCGTGATACATCAAGCAGAAAAATGAGGGGAGAGAAAACGTCCCGAAAAGACGACAGCAGGAAAGAAACGAAGCGGGCTCCTGGAACAGCTGCCGAGAACAGACACCACTGTCTTTCTCTCTCTCTCTCTCCTTTTCTTTCCTTTCCTTCAGTCTTTCTTTTAATGTCCGGCGTCTGATTCTTTCCCTCTGGATTTAAGGTGGGGGGAGGGGGGGTTGACGGTCGGAGACCCTCCAGGCAACTCCTCTTGATTGTGGTCCTCCGCCCCTTCACACCACTGGGAAAAAGCAACAAACGGAGGAGAGAGAAGGAGGCATGACGAGGAGCAAGGGGACGGGACGAGTTGACGAAGAAAGAGAAAAAAGGCAGAACGGACAAAAAAAAAAGACAAGGAGAGAGGCAGAAAAGAGAAAAGACAAGGAGTGAGAGATAGAGAAGAAAAGACAGTGAAGGTTAACGGTTGTGTAAGTTTAATAAAGGAACATTCTCTTGAGAGACACACCCCATTCAGTGCTTGGCAGATTGCATCTTCTCGTGCCTAAGGCAACAACATTTGATTTGGTGGCGCTGCCTTCACACGTTTTAAGACATTCTGGCCTGTTGGCGGCTGACTAGGTAGAAAAATGCATGTTTTCAGTATGTTGAAAGTAACAAAGTCTCTTTTTTAATACAGTACAGCTAGCTATTTTGCGAGTTTGGCAAAAAAATAGGTTGTTTGTCTATTTTTTCTTCCACTAACAAGAACAAAGTACATTAGCTCCAATGGATGGCTCGGCAATCACATTGATTGGTTTCTATATTTTGTGATCTCTACGACGGCAATAAACCAGAAAAAATATTCAAATTATAATATTTTTACACTCCATCAGCACGTATATGTAATAAATGTATATGTAAGCATATACATGTAAAAATAATTCGACATAATATCACTCTGTCCCTAAAATAAAAGGTTCCTCAAACACACTCCATAGTGAGCCTAACTCTTTATCAGAGAACACCGCCATGTAAAACAGGTTTAAAACAACATTTTAAATCAAGTCAAGCTGTGAAAATGTCTCCTTAACATGTCCATTATAAGATACAGTTATTACGTGCGTTCTCAAATCAGATGGGGGCATAAATTCACACTGGTAAACATGGTTAGGCAAGTTTCAAATAAGGTTTTGCCTACTAAATATGGTGTTAGACGAGACTGCATTGTCACAAGGAACACGCAAAAAATTCCATACATAACCTACATTTGATATGAAAGCGTATTTATTCATTAAATAGTAAAACTGGGAATGTTTTCTGAAGCAGATTTGATTAATCCTTACCGCGACGATTAGATGATCAAAACATGTGGATTATATTAGAGTCCGGGTTAATCAAACGTTTCGGCCTTAACGATAGCTTAACCTACAATATAATATTCACGTCTACCTGCTAGTCAGCTTAATCCTTCATCGTTTAACTTGAACCCAGTTTGAGCGCATTCCCGTTAGCACAGACGGCAGTCTTTCACTTTAAATCATAAATCAATCACAAACCTCTGATAAGTATGTGCTCGATCATATATGTTGTCCTTGGATTACAGTACCTAGGCCAACAACATACCAATATTGGCCGTGTAGGGGCTTGCGTTTCTTGTCAGGTTCAACTGACACAAGATATGGCGATGGGGGGCGGAGTATCCTCTTATGAATCAATCGCCTCCATGGCCTTCTCAACCAATCTAGTACAGGCGGCCACCCTCCGTTACTCTACCCCGCTGCTTACGGCCTTACGCAATGTAAACAACAAAAGTAATAACACAATCTCAACGTGTAGTGTGTTGGTGCAAAGGTGGTTCGCGTAGTTTGTTCTCCGGTATGCATGTTTAGGCAGACGGCAGCCTTCAAACGTTAGCTTGCTGTTGAGGTTGGCTAGCTTGCAACGTTAGCGAAGAAGCCGTAGAAAAGCAATATAAACGAAATGTCTTACCTTTTTGTTTTTAGCAGACACGTCGCCTGAATTTAGTCAGTCTTCGCTAATGGGTAGTGTGCATTGGTCTCTTCGGTATCTCGGTAAACGTATTCATTCAACAAAATTGTACTTTCACAAAGTCGTGGTCAATATTTTATTTATTTCCCCCACTCGTCGTACGGACGCTGCTGCGTGTTGATGTCTAGTATATGCTCGCTTGCTACTCCTCTTGTTGTTTGTGTTTCGGAAACATGGCCGTCCTTGCGCGCGCCACGTGACTTCACATTGACAAGCGCACAGCCAATGCTTATGCAGAAAGACAATTCTGAGCGCAGACGTTGGCTATGCTATTTAGCAGGAACATTGGTTTTCGACTAATTCTATGTTTAAAACTAACAGATTTCAAGGTGGTGCACATAGCGGAGTCAATGTCCCATAAAACAATCTCTTGACTCCTCTCAACTGGCCCTAGTTGTGAAATCGTCCAAAAACCACCGGATGGCGCTGTATTCATTTGAACAGTCGTGTGATTTTTTAAAAGATAGTTATTTCCGGGGCGCTAAGACGTAAACAAAGTATTGCTTCCGTAATAACTAAATGCGCTCAGGTTTTTCTCTCGCTGTTAAAGAAAATAACAAGAAATTCAGAAATCTGCTTCTGTGAGGTAACGTTATCTGCATGATAAGTGTTGATCCGATCAATGAATGCGATGTAGACTGGTCCCTGCATGTCGTTTAACACGAACTATTTATAAGCATAGAATGAATGGACGTCTGCTTCTCACTACAATATTTAACTTTAACATATTACGGACACTAAGCTATTAAGTTAGCAACACACATCGTCCCAGTAAGAAGATTACCATGTTTTTTTGATGATGTGTTAATGCGTTCTGGCAATTTAACATGCTTTAACTTGTTTGTTATCTGTGTTGCTGCGCCACTTTCCCCAAACAGTTAAACATAAAAAAAAAAAAAGACTGATTGGCTAATATAAACATGACAGAGCCCCGCAGTCCAGTCTCAGCTGCCGTACCCCAGGTTCCAGCAGGAATATCCACTCCAACAGACACATCCCAGGCCATAGAGATGGACCCCGTGGAGTACACCCTGCGCAAGCGCCTGCCAAGGAAGCTCCCCAAGCGCCGTAACGACGTCTATGTCAACATGAAGACTGACTTCCGGGCGCAGCTGGCTCGCTGCCAGAAGCTATTAGACGGCGGGGGCCACCGGGAGATTTGTGTGCATGGCCTGGGCCTGGCTATCAACAGGGCCATCAATATCGCCCTTCAGCTCCAAGCTAGCAGCCTGGGGGCGCTGCAGCTAGCTGCCAACACTTCCACGGTGGAGCTGGTGGACGACCTGGAACCAGAGGATCCCGATGAGGCAAGGGAGCCCATGACACGCACACGCAACAACTCTGCTATTCATATCAAGGTGTTCTACCCCTCTGATCCACAGTGACCTGGAACTTGAAATACATCACATTCTTAAAGGATGTGTGCGAAGCAATACCGGTTACGAGTTGGGCCGGACAAGTCATTTAAGCCCATCTGTAAACTATGAATTTCATTGCATGGTTTCAATTGGTCCATTGATGGACTGACCGTTTTTGAGGTGAAGTCGATCGCAAGTGTCTTTAGTGATTCTCAGTATCGCTTTGATTTTATTCGTATGTGTTGGAATGCCTCGTATGGGTTTACATCAGACACCATTAGGCAAACACCCACATGCGGAGTCATTTTCCCACGTGGTAAAAATGTGCTCATAATGTTCACACTTGTAAAGATGTTATTCTACAGATGTGCAGTATTTGTCTATGATTTTGATGTGTCAGTGTATTTTCGGTTTTAGTTGGTTGTTGGTCTTTGTAGAAGAATCATCACATTGGCCCGGTTTCCCATACAGGGATTACGCCAAATTCTGAATAAATTTCACTGTCAATGGAGAACCTCTATTGAAAATGGTTTTACTATTGGATTTAACTTAATCCCAGCGTGGGAAATGGGCCGTAATAATCAGGCAAAACAGTTAAACTGACAGATCTTAAGTTAATACTTTTTCATTGTGATTGTGACTATGCCTGTCCACATGGTGGCAGTAAAATATCACTGGTGTATGTGTGCTCCTCTTGTACCGTTCTCTCACTAAAAACATTCAGATGTATACCACTGTTTGGTGACAAGAAACTGTCTTATTGAATCTTGTAGCTAATACCAGTTGTTACCATAGTTTTAGACCCCCACCTTAAATCTGCATCAGATAACCTGCATCGACCGTTGAAATGATTAGCAGACAGGTTTTACCACGATTGTGGGAAAGGGTGAAGCAGGGATGCACTGAACTATACATGCAATATAATCCCATCAAGATGGTACATGACGTTCTATGCTTAAAAATCTGTAATCTCTCGCTAATCGCACTGTTGCCTTTCAAAGAAAAAGTGCATTGTCACTCTAAAAACAAAGAAAGTTGTTCTGGTTATTATCTCTGATTGCACCGGAAAATGTTCACACAGTCCAAAAATCTATTTATTCTGTCTGCGCCAGAAGTAAATGTCGACAGCACAACAAATCAGAGTCAAACGTCCGCTTCTCTTGATTTCATAGATCCGTTTTTTTAATCAGAGAATAATATTTTGCATTCAGACACCAAAAGGCACGTTGACAAGAGGTAAAAAAACAAACACAAAAACAGGAAAGAAAACATGTACAAACATCCTTAAAAACACTACCAGTGCAACAAACACGTCAACTGCAGGGGAAACGACGCCGTGGGGCAAAGAGTTCCCCATCTGCACAGATCTGCAACGTCAGCGGGGGCCCTGGTTTTCCCAGGCCACTGTCCGAACAGGCGGTTGTTTAGTGAATGACACAGACAGGGGGAGACGGACATGACGGATGTCGCCAGTCAGGACCCAATCAATATTGTTTCTGGCAGTCCTGCTATCTCTGTCGAGGTTCCATTTGACCACCCACGGGCCAAACATGTGCAGACCCTCTCACGGCAGGACCGTCGGCCAAGAGGCTTCAGAGTTCTCACGTAGACTCTCCTGTTTAATCTCGCCCCCTCTCCGCTTCTCTCACCCCAACTGAAACCTGCGACTGCTTCTCACAGCATCGCTGATCTTCTATTCAATTTGGCCAAGAGTGAGGTAAAGGAAATGGGAGATCTTGGACAAAATACCACTAGTTGCAAATGCGTTTGTCATTGATGGACCCTGATATAAAACATCGATTTATCCAAATAAGTGCAACCCCATGAGAGGGCTCGAGCAATTAGTCATATGTATGAAAAGGCTCTAAAATACAATACAATATATATATATGTGTGTGTATACATAAATATATATATACATATTGCAGGCAAGGAGAGCCGATTGAATGTGAGGTGCAGACATACCCTTAAGCCAATGCACACAACTCTAGGATACAGTAAGAGTGACTGAGCCAGTAACTAAGGATCCCTAGGCCCTAGGAACCCAATGAGACTGACTGAAGCATAAAAGTAGAAATATAAATCTATATAATATAAAACTATAAATAGTACTTACAAACTATACAAAATACATTTAAATACATACTGCATATATAAAGGGAGCGCAAATCCATGTTTTCTTTTATATTTCTGTATATTGCGATGTCTCTATGAGCCATGGTGGTGAACTTTGAAGGTATCGGCAATAACTGGACCGTGTTCATGAATACTGGAAAGGGGGTGACCTAGTTTGTACATCAGCACAGTTGATCAATTTGTTTTGGGGAATTGATTAGGACATTTCAGTCCACAAGTGCAAACACAAACACGTGTTCATGCACCCACACAGACCCTCTCTCTCTCTCTCTCACACACACACACACACACACACACACACAAAACATAACAGAGAAAGTGCTGAGGAGCGCTCTATGAGAAGCTGAAAGAGCAGTGCATTGTGTGGGCTTCATTCCTGGTCGATTTGTGCTTCGCTGCATCCCATATAGTCTAACGTGCTACTGGCTCTCTTTCACCCAAAGCCTCACAAGGGGATGTCCGCTTGGCCACCTTCTTCTCCTCTTCTGGGAAGGTCCCCATCCACCTTCTTCCTCATTGAGAACTTCTACCTGCCGATGGGCCGGTCTATAGTGTCAGATCCCACCTTACCCATCCTAGGGAAGCACCATTCAGCTTGGACCAGATGAGACGAACAGCCAATCAGCTGACGTCTTGGTTGCAGGCCGGCGCGTTGGTTGGTAAGAGACGCACCTTGCCTCTCAGGAAGTTGACGTGAACGGTGAGTAGCTCCGAGGCGGATGACACGTTCCAGGTTCCCTCCCCGCCATCTAATCCCGTTTGAGGGACATAATCCTAAGAGGAGGTAGGAAAAGCTCGATATTCAGTATTCCTTTTTGAATTTGTAAAAACCATGATGGGAGAAACATGGCAATAAATATCTTTCACCCAACGTCCCAGCGCCCTGTAACCCATGCCTTTTGCCCTTTACGCCGTGACTGGCAGTCCTCACCTGGATGTTGAGGCTGCGCAGCACGTTGGTGATGCTCAGCAGGTTGCCGATGTTGATGTCTATGAGGCCGTGCAGCACTGCGTTGGTCACAGATGCCCGCAGTGAGCCCAGGGCCTGGTTCAGAAGCCACAGGCCAGACTGGACCTCCTGGGCCTGTTCCAATGCCTGAGTAGACAGCGTGTGACAGACTCTTCAATGTAGACACAAAGCTTCATATCTGTATTTGTGAGCGAGGGGAAAATGTGGGCGGTGAAAAATATGAGGAAAAAAAACGAAAGATCAGGTGTCTCTTACGTTTAATGTCTCCCAAACTAGAAAGTCAACTTTGGTTTGGGGCACAGTGACGGGCTCTGAAAGGTTGCATCCCTCTTTACACAACGACTGAAAAAGGAACACATAAATTAGTAAGTAGAAGTAACATAAATAATGTGGAGATAAAGAGGAACAAACGTATAGTAAGAAGGTTTTTGTTCCATTGAAAACATACATTATGGTTTTGTGTGTGTGTGTGTGTGTGTGTGTGTGTGTGTGTGTGTGTTACCATGGCAGCCTCTGTGTCTTTGGCCTCCTTGATGAAGTGGTCTAGAACCCGTAGGTCACAAATGGGCATTGGTCGCATGGGGGCGGTTAGTGCTGGACGGGTCCACTTCAACAGCATCAGCAGCAAAGCAAACAAACCTGCAGACACACGCGTACTCATATCTCAGTGGGTTGAACAAGGTTGTATCTAAATAACAACATATACATATATACAGCACCAACGGTTTGGACACATTTTCCCATCGAAATGAATGGGAAGGTCAGTCCAAACCATTGACTGGTACTGAAACAGAAACGGAGTGAGACTGCTGATGAACCTAATGTTGCAGACTCTTCTTACAGAGCATTAGGATGTCTTGCATGCCAGGTTGCTTTGTCCCAACCCCTGAACAGCATGACTTGCCACGAGACCACTGGCAATGCTAATAGTACGCCCACATCAATGACAATGGCACGGCACTCGCACGTGGGTGTCAGCCAACCCCCGGACATCCCGTTCTCATGCTCTATCGGCTCTGTTCTGCTGATACTCAGGGCCTCTAGACGCCCGGGAAAGCACCAGCCCACAGGGTCATGCCCTGAGACACCCTCAGCCAATGACGTCAATCTGGCCTGCCTGGCTCCCGCGAAAAGCCGGCGGCAGGCTGAAACAATCAGAGAAGGATAAGATCTCCCTGCGATTACGTCCTGTAATCTTATCGATCAGTCCCACATTTTCAGGCTGCATCTATATTAGCAAAGACACACAATTGCTCTTTCTGCTTAGATTGTGTTTTGTACGAGATGCTTTCACTGGGATATGTCCTTCAAAGAAACACAGAACCAATGGGACCTTTATACATTGGAGAATGCATGTCTGGTTCTATAAGGATGAGGGCTGCTTGATCCTTTTTGTGTTGCACTTTCAGAATGCATTAAGAACAGATACCAAAATCTTCAAGACACAAGTATAAAAACTTAAGTCTGCCCTGGGGAAATATTGCCGGGTTGGTGGAGCGGAGCAGTGTCCCCGTTGAGAGGACGTGACTCCAACAACATAGTGGTGTGTGTGTGTCAACTCAGTGTATCATGTGAGCACAGCCATGTTCCTCCTCCTCCCCCACACAGCCAATGCCCTCAATCAGAGGACTGGGCATGCCAGGCAGTCAGATGATAGCCATCACAGGCTGTACTTCCAAGCTGCCCTCAGTGGGTGGGATGGGGTTGGGGGGGGGGGGATCAGTCAAGCCCACAAGCCCTTTGATCTCTCTCCCCAGGTTGGGAATGGTTCCCCACTCTGCCTCTGTCCTAAATGGTTCTTCCTGTGACTTCGTCTGAACATGTGCTCTGTCGTGCGCCCGTTGCCCTACAAACTTGACGGTGGGTAAGTAGTGCAACGTAATACTAAATGCAACCCTAGCGCATAACGGAAGTTGATTCTATTTCCTCTCTGGGCAATGGCTCATAACTGAACCTGTAACTTATGTAAAGTAATGATGGATGGTATTGCATCGCTGACATGTTTTGTGGCCCCGTGCTATAGCCCTGGGCTGTGTGTTAGACAGAAGGTGAGAAGTAGTTTGACTACTACCAACGACGTCTGCCTAATCTGCTAGGTCATGCTAGCTTCCTTTGCAGAGACGCTTCAGGTTGCTAGCAGACTGCCTTGTCATGGCTTTCAGTACACCAGCAGCCAATGTCGACGACAACATTTGCATAGATTTTGTTACTTAGTTGCTCTAAGATTGTTTTTCTTAATAGACAGTTGCCTTTAACCAATAAACAAAATAAAGTAAGTGAAAGGCCTAAAACGAAACCTTTAAAGTTATTTTCTAGAGCACTTTCCTTTAAACAATTACAGATGAGTGCCCATCCAGTTTAGAGGAGACATTTCTAAACATATTTCTGTTGCGGTCCCCAATAAGGATTAAAGGGATTAGCACCCGCCCCTTTCATCCCAGAGGGGGATTCTCCGGAGCGAGTCAAAAGAGTCTGTGTTCAGAGCCTGGCATCCACCTCCTCCTCACACGGGGCTTTTCAAAGAAAATCTCTGTCGTCAAATGGGTTTTCTGCAGCTTGCTAATTGGTCTTCTACACGCATTTGAACGGCTACTACTGAGGTTTCCCCAGCCATCGGGACATTTTTTGTTACGTGAGCTTGTCATCCATACAGACAGGATTCCACGTTCGAGACACATGCAACAGTAAACGTGGGCTGTGCACGTGCAACACGAATACAAAGCACATACAAGGAAAACATACACATAAAGAAGTGTGTGAGAGAAAAAGATGTACTGCAGCTACATTTCAGTTTATGTACTCCTAAACAATTGGCTTCAACTTAGTAACTAGTTGAGCAATCGATGTGTGAGCTTGTGTGTGCATTCCTCTGTTATTTATATTGATGACCTTTAACACTCCCATCGGCCATGGCACAAGTGAATGAAAAGTCCATATGCTGTCAACACAAACATCCACCCCAACAGCACACACACACACACACACACACACACACACACACACACACACACACACACACACACACACACACACACACACACACACACACACACACACAC
>JAVQJS010067116.1:0-11709 GCA_036024795.1 Galaxias rostratus | reverse complement strand
GTTATTATACACCACCGAGTATATAACAGGCATCGTGAATGAAAATTATGGAAAATGTTGTGTATGGTCTTTATAAACAATATATTGGTCCATTACTATTGTGTTGATACTTGAAAGATTTTAATGATAGGAAAAAAAAAGAATGAGTCAAATAACTAAATGGCGTGTCCATGCTACAGCTTGAGTGTGTTGGAAGGGCTAGTTGTTTGTTGAGGGGATCTGGAATATATTTTCGTATATGTTTTCGATCCCCAAATAGTCACTAATCTACCCTTCATTCACGAACATAATCTCTATCCAATCATAGAAATGTCATGTTTATCAATAACAACCATGGCATAAATTAGGGATTATGGAGACAGTTCATGGTAGAGAAAACTGGTTCTGTCTGAGAGATAACGTTGAATTAAACCCCTACAGTTATGGCATGAAATTCATAATATAATACTTTTTTTCTTTATCAATGTTCTTTCTGTGGCGTTAAATGGTTATTTTGTAAAGATTAAAGATGTATATCTCTAGAATGTTCAGGGGTAAACTAAATTGAAAAGAAAGTAACCGTTGTAATTTCCAACAGCCCAATTTCATATGTAAATCCTATACCGTGTCCTAAGAGGATTAAAAACAGTTTTTGGTAGATAATAGAAACAGGTTGAGTAACATGATTCAGGTTAGCTATTATCCAAACAGTTAAGACAAAGCTTTGCTCAGTTTCTAAAGCTAGTGTAAAATATCGTCTTTTATGCTTTTCGCTTGACAGTTTGAGTAGGCTACGGGACTGATGAGGCCATTGAATTGAGCTTGAGTAAGAACAGCAGCAAAGAGTTTGTTGAGGGCAGAACCGGGGGAGTTTGAGTTGCGGTGCAGTGACAGTGCTCTCTTGCTGACAGTAAGGGAAGTAAGTAAAAGAGTGTGTCAATTGTTCACCAGAGGTATTTGGCTAAAGGTGACTAGACCACTTCAGTAGCAAGGAGGTATGCAATGGCTCCCCGCTCTGATTTGTTTATTTTTACGGTGTTGTGCCTGATTATTTGTTGGACGCACGCGAACCGGATCATTACAGAGAAATTGGACTACACGAACTCACCTGCTAACGGTAAGGAAAGTATGATGTCTACACTGTCCCTGTGCAAGAGCGCACTCGCAAAATAACAAAATGCGAATGCACATAGTTACTGCACAAGTACGTGAAAAAACTATACTGAACAGCTAGGTATCCATTGTAACACTTTAACAGAAAAATAAAGTGAAAGGATGGAAATTACCAGCTTTATTAGTGTACATGTATCGATTAAATTATTTTTTATTTTCTTTTTTTTAACCGTAACCACATACAATGTCTCTACTTAACTGTTTAAACACACATTATAAACTTGGGTGTGCTTACACTAGCATAAGAATGCTTACACTAGCTAGGATTAGGCTACAACTACCTCACATTAAAAAGGTCATATCATGTGAATATTTTTCTGTAGCAAAATACATTCACCCTCATGCCCCCCAATCCCCTTTACAATCCCACCCCCGAAGGACACTTGCATTCTGTTGCCATAGGGACTGGTCCAGCGGTAATATAATTGCGTGCCTCTCCTTTATTCCAGGGCTTGGAGTGAAGGAGCATTTTCAGATTGTTACACAGCACAATAGACTGCGCAGCCGGGTCAACCCAATGGCAGCTAACATGCAGAAAATGGTTTGTGCCCTCTCCCCTCCCTGTGATGAGGTCCGAGCTGGGTGTGTGAGGATGTGTGCATCTTTGTACGTGTGCTTGTGTGTTTGTTTGTGTGTGTCTGGCTGCTTGTGTAAGGGAATTCTTTATGCCTCAGATTTACAACATCCAATATCCTCTAGTCCTAATTCAGATGCCTGGAGGTTCAGCTTCAGACAGACCTACCCAGGTGGGCTGCTCCAGTTGATTGCAAAGTAGAGTAGTCCAGTTTGTCCCCCATCTCTATCTGACTCAGCTAGCTTTAGCGTCATTCCGGTGAAACACATCAGTGAGTTTCATGGCTACTGCTGGACTTCAAGGTCACTTGAAATAGAGCCCTGCCAGAAACCCCCTTCCTGGGCATTTTCCCATGCTGCAGTTGCCTCTTGGTGTGTGTGTGTGTGTGATTTGGTGGGTGGGTCAGGGTGGTGGGGGCATGAGAAAGAGATACAGAGAAGGACGAGTGAAAGCAGGGAGAGAACCTTTTAGCTAGTTTGATGGGAACTTCTGATTATGTGCTTTTTTATTTGACCAAACTGTGATGGCAAACAAAGACAGGGAAACTTGAGATTTTCAAGGCCTCCTCTACTGATAACCACTGCAGTGGAGTTGAGTGTTTTGAGACAGCAAGTCGTACCCCATCACTGGGAAGGTGTCGGTTGCAGTCCAAAATACTATTTCTCTCTATGTGCACAGACATTAGCCTGAGGTTTGTTGCAAGACTGTTTGATTTCACTAGCCATGCACCTAAATGACGTTTAAAGGGCTGACATTGAACTAAATTTAGCACTCTGCATGTCAAAGAATCCCACTATCCTATAATCAACTATGCCTTTCTCCCTGGTCTTCTGATATGCCACACCTGCTATTCCAAAGCGGCCTCCTGAATATGTCCCCTGCAGCATTTTCTTTCCATCTCATCTGAGTCCATCTATTGCTGTGCCACCATTATCTCCTCTCTACTACATTGGATTAGGGCTGGGAGGAAACCGTGGCTTATGGAACACACGTTGCTGTCAGTGAATAATGCACTGTATGTCCTCGAGGCCAGAGACTTTTGGTAGATGACATTCTCAAAGCCATTATTGCGCAGAGAGCCCTGTCCTTAGATTACACCCCAGCTTTGGTGAACTGCTCTCCACTGATAAGGTGGTAATGAGAAAAAGAGGATTGGGATAATCATTGTGCATTCACGAATGCCGTATTACAGGTAATTTTCCTGCAAAAGCCCCAGAGGAATCCTCGCTGAGCTGAAGAGGCATATTAAAGAGCTTTGCTGATAAACGTTAAAAGGCTCAGGGCTTTTGCCGCGTTTCTGATTATCTTACAGAATGATCCCCCCCCCCCCACACACACACACACACACAGGAACCAGAGAGTGGTGCGGTGTGATTGTGTCTCTGGAGCGATTACAGTTCGGCCCTAAAGACTCCCTCACTTTTAAGAAGGAGATAAAAAACAGTAATTTCAGGAAGTTTTGCAAATGAGGCTACCATCTTGCTCTGGTCGATGCCCTTTGCCCAGGGGCTCAGGACGTCTGGAAAGACTGGGGGGGAAGGGGGGGTGAAGTCATGATGCTTGACTTTAGTCGCAGAGTTTAAATCTTAGCTCGGAATCTTAGTGTGGAAATCCAGAGCCGGAAGCTACTCATAACTTAACGTCCATTTGGGAGACTGAGGGTCTGGTGTTCTCATGGCTCTCACTGCATAACATCAGGACCACAGCTCCTAGAGGGCTTTTATCTCTAAACCAAGTAATATACCCTAATTTCCATCTCTATGTTTTGTGTTTGTTACGTTTATGATTTACAGGGACTAGAGTCTAAATACCCAAACCCTTCTTCCACAAAGACATTCTTCACCAGATGTAACAATGTATTAAATATGATCTGTTCTGTTCTCTGCCCAGTAGGTTTTATGTATTTGACAAAGTCAGTGCCTCCCGATGTTTGTCAAACTCAAAACTGTGAAGGACCTTTAAGGTCATTGACCGCCGGAACGCACGGAAAGCGTGTTGGAGCTGCACATATGTTGATATAAGTGTGGAAAAGTTAGTCAAGCAAGGGTGTGGAGCAGATTGACAGGATAAGCCAACATAAAGCAGGTGAAGGCAAAAAAGGAAAGATAAGATATTCCATTTTCATCGTGTCCATTTATTTTTGTACACTGGAGCCTCCCTCACAGCCTTCTCTCCTTTCTTGTGTTCCTAATGCCTTAAATGGGAGCTTGTTCTTGGCAGACAACCGTGACATGGCATCTACAAAAACAACTCTCTGTCTCCTGCTTTGATCCATAGTGCTGACAGCCAGATCCACGGTTACATGCTGACGCTGAGGTTGCCATGGTGTTTCATGCTGTGCAGGACATTCTATTGCCACTCGAAGTTCATTAAACCAGACAGGGGTCAGGCGGATTAGGCTTTGATTGACAGCCCACTGGCACAGCAGTGGCCGATAGCCAAAAGGATGTAGGGCTTTTCTGGTGCTGCTACCTCAACCCCTTTAGTACCAACAAGACCCTGGGGGTGGTTTGGCAGATTGAGCATGGACAGTAGCTCGGTTTAGCAATTTGATGACTGGGTGTGTGTGTGTTTGTGTGTGTGTGTGTGTGTATGCGTGTGTGTGTGTGTCTGTGTGTCTGTGTGTCAGTGTGTGTGTCCGTGTGTTTGTGTGTGTGTGTGTGAGTGAATTTGTGTGTGTAAAAGTTGGGGGTTAATATGACACCTCCACTTTACAGACATTCCCCTCTCTAGGCTGGGGATTGATTAAAGGACAGAGGGCTGCCACACTTTCACACCTGAGGGCCCCCCACATTACCCACAGTATCTCTGTCACACATCCGCACACTCCCACACACAAGCGCATTGGATCAGTATTCCCCTCCACAGCAGCTGCCTTGCCAGCAGAGATCTCCTTTCAGGCTCCCTGGCCAACTGCCCCTATCTGTGTTCTTCATCCACGACAGCTTTATTTAAGAGGAGCTACCATCACAGGGGCTGGCTTTGCAGCCTCTTGGCAATTATGTAGCGCACGCACATTCTGACGGGGTTTTATTTAGGACTAAGGGGACAAGGAATTGAACTCATTGACCCACTTACGCTGATAGGAGAGAGGCATAGGGAACAAGAAGTTTCCCGGCTTGCAGCGCCAGTGCAGGACTCACTTAATAGAGCAAATTAACATTAATCATTATTAACATTCATTCTACTCTTCCAACCTTGTTTACCTTTATTGGTTTGGATGCTGTTCTCCTGTAATTAGATTTCCCATCCATAGTGTTCTGTGGCTGTCCCAAATCAATGGACACCTCTGCTGAATCGGGTGACCCTGTAAGAGGGACACTGGAAGGATGTAGCCTGTCACACTCAGATAAGGATAGGTTCCCCATTCTTTATCGCAAATAGAAATGTGTGTGTGTGTGAGTGTGTGTTTCTGTGTGTGAGAGAAAGAGAGAGAGAGAGAGAGAGAGAGAGAGAGAGAGAGAACTATTACATTGCGACTGATTACACAATAAGTTATTTGTTTGCCATCGTTGTAATGCTTGCCCTGAACATAATTCCCCCATTTTGTAGGAGTGGAGTGAGGAACTCTCCCAGCTTGCCATGGAAAAGGCATCATCATGCCACAAAGTACCTTCCCCTCATGACCTTTCCATCAGCCACATTGGTTGGAACGCACACAGCTCAGCCCAGGGCGCTTCCTCCTTCGCGGAGGTCATTGACTCTTGGTTTGATGAAGGACAAGACTACATCCACCGCACAAGGCGATGTCATGAAAAGGCCACGTGCAAGCATTACACACAGGTACATGTCTCCTCTGATGTACCAACCCTCTCCAGATCAATACTCAGCGTTGTAAGCGACAGCGAGCAGCAACAAAACATGTTCTATGGAGTGACCGCTATTTTCATGAAAACTCTCTGCTCCCTCAGCTGGTTTGGGCCACCTCCAGCCACGTGGGCTGTGCTAGGCAACTGTGTCTGAGAGATGGCAGACTGTGGGAGCTGTTTGTCTGTGCCTACTCCCCTGGGTGAGAACTGCTTCCTAGAGGTGTGGCTATCTGACCTACTGTAGCATGACCAGTCCCACCAAAATGTTCTTTGTCTCTGTATTGCAATGACTGCAGTGACAACGCATTGCGTGATGGCCGTGCGTATCCTTTCAGGGGTAACTGGGAGGTGAATGGTTTGCAGGTGGTGCCCTACCAGGCCGGTCCCTCCTGCTCCCTCTGCACTTCCTCCATGTCAGGCTGCTTCAGACTGTGGGACCACGTTGGAGGGCTCTGTGGTGAGGCGCTGACCCAGTCCGATCTCCCGGCCCCCCATCCAGCTGCCTCCCCTTGCTCTGAGAACCCAGAGGGCATTTTTGTTTTGGAATGATGTTTGTTCCAGAATGTCAGATAAACACGCCAGAGAACCTCGATAAAATGGCATCACACTTGGTTAGCTAAGCAAACGCACATGAGTACTCCCAAATGAGTCAATAGCATCAAGCACAATCTAATGAAAGACATTTGGGCACCAAAATAGTTTTAGCTATTCAGTAATAGCTTTACCATTATCAGCATGGCAGGTCATTAGCTAATTCGGTCTAAATACGTCAATCGTGTCCTTCTGGAATCCCAGAAGAATGTTCATGTGAAAGCATTTTGAGTTCATTTGATTTACCACAAGGCCAAAAACACTGATGACAATCCATTAGAGAGCACACAACAACCTGAGTGTACTATAGTCAATGTATTGTAACTTTGTACATGTTTGAAATGTGGGTAGTGCATGTTGTATGTATGCGTGTGTATGCAGAGACTCCTCTGAATCCATGTCGTATGAGCTGTGGTCAGCACGGCCATCTGAATCTGTCATCCTGCCACTGCCAGTGCACACCAGGCTACACTGGACGCTTCTGTCAGGGTATCCCTAAAACCATCTTGAATTCAAGTGCATACACATGTAACGGGGGTATATCCTCCATTTTTGTTTGTGTGTATAATGCTTGTCAGTGCTTTTTTTTTATACGTGTGTGTATATACGTGTGTATGTGTGGGTGGGTGTTTTAGTGCGCTGCAGCACGGAGTGTGTTCACGGTCACCATAAAGAGGAAGAATGTTCCTGCCAGTGTGATGTTGGATATGGGGGAGCTGAGTGTACAGGTGTGTGGACTAGATGTGGACTTGGTCATTTGGCAAAACATTTTGGTGTGGTGTTTTTTATGTACGTTTTTGGCCTAAGAAATTTGTCTACAAACAGCAGTTAGCTACCTTCTCCTGTGGGCTTTAAATCAAGAAGGTGATTCAACTCTTTTGCCACCAGCACCAAATTCCCCTCGTTTGTTATTTCCATGGTGTAATCAATGTAAAGCAAGTGTGAAGGTTTGCAGAGAGAAAAACGCACTGATTGCACTATTCAGCTGCCACGCAACATAAGGGACATTACTATGTTGTACAACCTTGTGGATAATCATGAATGAATAGGGGAGCGAGCGAGGTTGCCATGGAAGTATGATGTCAACCTTTTCAAAGGCTTGCTCATGGCTTTATTGGGTACAGCTGTTAAACGTATCTGTGTTTTTTATTGTTACCAAATTGCTTCTGGCAGTAAATATATACTTTCAGCCCCTATGTTTTTGCTCCAATGCATAATGTTTAAGTCAATTAACCAAAAGACTGTGGCTTGCATCTTAATACAATGAACCCACATACTACCTTAGGGAAGCATAGATAATTTGTTGCAATTTGCATGTCAACAAACATTTAAAACAAAAAACTTTGCCAACCGTTGATGTTGTATTATTGCTGTTGTCATTCTTGATTGAAACCGTTTGATAATTAAAATATGAATATTGTTCACACAAAGGGCAGCACGGTGGCGCAGTGGTTAGCACTATTGCCTCACAGTAAGAAGGTCCTGGGTTCGATCCCCACCTGAGGGCCTTTCTGTGTGGAGTTTGCATGTTCTCCCCGTGTTAGCGTGGGTTTCCTCCGGGTGCTCCGGTTTCCTCCCACAGTCCAAAAACATGTAGATTTATTGGTAACTCTAAATTGTCCATAGGTGTGAATGTGCGTGTGTGAGTTGTATGTCTATGTGTTAGCCCTACGATGGACTGGCGATCTGTCCAGGGTGTACCCCGCCTCTCGCCCGAAGTCAGCTGGGATAGGCTCCAGCCCTCCGTGACCCTGCATAGGATAAGCGGTTCTGATAATGGATGGATGGATAAATAAGATGTTTCTTATAGAAGGCCATAAGGAACTATATTCAAATGAAAATGTAAACTTAAAAATGCGAACACAATTCCAAAGCATTATCACTTTCCACGTCTGTATGTGTTATTTGAGACAAATTTTAAGTGAAAATGCAATCATCCCATTTGTATTTGTATTTTCAAAGGCTCCAATGAGCCTTTGAGTCAATATTAAAATTCAAATGCAAAAGCTGTTTGATATTTCACTTTCCTACCCAGCCATACGGTGGACAATATTAAAATGTTAATTTAAACTTTAAAATAAAAATGCTATATTAAAAATGTATTCTTATTTTCCATTTGTGCAAGCACTATTTAAATCACAATTAAAATAAAATATTCATTTCTCTGCGCAAATGCGATGTGATGCATTGCAGTTATTCGACCGCCTTAGCGCGCAGAAGCTACACCTGCAGCACAACAGACTGCGATCCAAACCCTGTTTGTTGACAAGGGGGCTTATTGCCGCTAGATTGGTAGTGCCTCTTCCTCACTATATTATGTTGGACACATATGAACATGAAGCAGCCTATTACCATTTGGTTTCATTTTCAACAAGATAAGGTATTCTCCGACAATGGCTTTATGTTTTCAAATAGTCTGAATTTCGGTCAAAACAGAGTAACGCAGGAGCAGTAATCTCTCCCTGTCAAAATGGGTTACCTCATTCTATTTAATTGAGGTAGCATATTTGGAGGGGAAGCTACAGGAAAACCCACTTTTAAATTGCCATTTCAAGGCATTGTTTAACTTTTTAACAATTAATTTGATATAAATTCCCCAGGCCTTATTGCACATTTCTCATTTTTTTTCCTGCTTAAAGTCTGAATGTTTGCACAATTTGTATCAAATGCCAGGCCATTGCAGTATAATTTTAACCTTATGAGAGCTCAAAAAACTTTCTAAAAGCCTGTCTGTCAAGGTAACGGTTTGTGTATATGATTATTTCAATAGCATTATGAAAGCATAATGTTACGTGCAACAGTGCCTGTTCTCGTGTAGGAAACTAACTTCCTCATTCAGTTTAGCTAGACTGCACTGCAGAAGCTAGTTACGGTAAACATTAGCCACTGCCTTGTTGCGGCGGAGGACGGGCGCCACGTTCAGCCTTCTGTTCAAGTGGTTGCTTAAGTGTAGAAGTGTGCACATAATCCAGAGCCATTTAGGTTAATTCTCCTTAGGAATCAGGACTAAAGCATTGAAGAAAATTGACTAAAACAAAAACGTACTAAAACTCACTTACTCGACTTTGTTCAGTACATCGTAAAAAAGGAAACTTGGCTCAACTTCTAATTATTAACAATAAAATTGTTCTTAAGTAAACTTAAATGTATTCAGTGCATTGACTGACATGTTTAGTCAGTTGAAAATACATGGAACAACAAGTTGACTGAATGCTTTCTTAATTTTTGAACAAGTAACATTAAAGACAAGATTAACTAACTTAAAAGCCATATCTTTTTTACAGTGTAAAACACAATGAAAAATGCATTCAGTGGTATTTGAACCGACATTTTGGCGTTGAAATGGAAGCAAAATGCAGGTGCGGAAAATGGGGCTATTATTATTATTATAATAATAATTCTTAAACTTAAGGATAACAATATTGCGTCTTACGAGGCAATGACACATTACAATTAACAATTAACCAGAAGGAGTCAACTATTGAAGCGAGCCAATGCTGCAAGACGGTCAGTACAGCTTAACATAACAACTAGCACCTATATAGCATCAATGCTAAATTCTGGCACAGTATGCCCGTGTAATCTCTTTCCTTTCATTTCAACTGGGCCCAAAACTATTAAACTATCAAAAATAATCATTCTAAAATAAACCACTTGAACCGATAAATTAGCTGCATGTTTGTGCAACGAACTGCAATACCCAAGACATGTGGGCACTGGAAATTAATACATTGAATCACTACTATGGGCGTTGATAAGACGGCTAAAATCAGTCTAATAATAATAATATGACTTTCTAGTAAAAAAAATATGTGGGCTGCATCTGACGATTTATCACATAATTAAAATTCAGTTGTCAAACAATATGAAAATTAAAATAAAATTGCAGGTGCTGTTGCATTTTCAAAGATTTTATCTTCAGTGCAACGCTGAGGTCAATATTCAAATGCAATATCCAAATCAGCGCAAGGAGGTTATTGCATTTGCTTTTTCAAGTCACCACGCACTCTTTGGGACAGAAAATGAACATTCAAATGCAATCCATCAGTCCTCTCATCAAGGCGGGTCTTTAGTTTGGACCTCCTTCCTCTGTCAATTGGTATGGCGCAAACTGTAGCCAGGTAGGCACCCTGTACGTCGGGAGATAACTTTTTGACGTCAACCGAATTTTGCCGTTGACGAAGGTTTGGGACACAACAGAAAAATTTGTATTGCAGAGTAAGTCAACTCCATTTCTGGCACCGACGTGGACGTGTTTCACCCGCACCAACCGAGCCTATGCCATTGCCGCAGAGATTAACATTCAGTGGCTACCACATGATAGACGTATGAGCACCCTCATCTTAATAGAATTGCTAAAAAAAAGCGCAACACCACCTATGGTCACATATTTATAATACAACATTATCAAAACAAGCGGTGTGAACGTTTGTGAAAACATTAAAACCTTTTCGAACATAAACTTGCAGCGTTTATGATGCACTTTCTTCCAATCTAAAGTGGACAAACCCATCTTAACATTTTCACCCATATCCCGTATTCAATACGCAATATTTTGCAATGGATAATTAATAACTGCATAAATGGGCATATGCAATGCGTATTGTGCAATATGTTGATTTATTCAGTATGATACTAATACATTATATCGTTTAAGCATCCACGTGAAAGTGGAAAAATATTGCATTTATGCCCATTTATGCAGTTATTAATTATCCCACCGCAAACATTCAGCTATGTGGCCGTCCTGCTTCTCTTTGTTTCAGCACTGTCATTGTAAATAATTAGAAAGACATTTTAATAAATATACTTACTTTAATAAATAAAAAAACCTTGGAATACGAACAGCTCCAACGACGTGGTAGAATTATTACAAAGCAAGTCTCTAAACGAGGAAGTGACGTACTAACTAAAGGCCCGCCATGATGAGAGGACTGACGGATTGCATTTTAATGTTCATGTTCTGGCCCAAAGAGTGCGTGGTGACTTGAAAATTCAAATACAATAAACTCTTAGCACTGATAACCTAATCACATTTTCATATTGTCTTCTGCCCCCGCATTTTACTGAAGATAAAGTATTTTAAATTGCAATGACTAATGCGATTTCTTTTTAATTTTCAAATTGTTTGAGAATTCTATTTTATTTTTAATTGTAACATAAATAATGCTTGCAAAAAATCGAAAAAGAGGATACATTCTTTACATTGGATTTCCATTTTTGCAGTACGGGTAGGACTAATTTCAAACAGCTTTTGTATTTGAATTTGAATATTGACACATTTTAAAAACATTTACAAATCCAAAGGATATTATTGCATTTTCATTTACAAGTAATTTGAAATAACACATACAATTGTGGAAAGTGCTATTGCTATATGATAAGGCTATTGTGGTATTATTTTTGCATTTTCAAGTTTACATTTTAATATGAATTCCCAAATGGCTTTCCATAGTATTCCTTTCTCGAAGTAAAAGATGGACTAGTGGAGGTGGCAAATTAATTTGGGGGGGGGGGGGGGGGATTTTATAACTTTTATTGAAAAGTTTACATAACATTTTGTTTTACAACATAATGAAATTA
>JAVQJS010067100.1:0-11560 GCA_036024795.1 Galaxias rostratus | reverse complement strand
TGGGAAAATAAAATGTAATGGCTTTTTTGGTAGCACTTGGTTATAAGGTGTCTCCAATGTGAAAATCTTCCAGTAATATCTTTTTCATGTTCTCCCCCCCCCCCCCCCCCTCTCTCTCTGTCTCTCTCTCACTTGCTCTCTCAGGAGGGACAGTGCAGGGTTTGATTTCAGACTGTATAGGGAAGAGAGCCCCAGTGTTGGCGGCCAGTTTGTTGCTGGCCATGGGAGCCCTGGTGGGATATAGCCGTGAGTTCCCCAATCCATTTCTACCTCCTATCGAGTAGGCTGTCAAGCTGTTGAAACTCTGATCTGTCATGTTGAGCAACTATTTCACCAGTTTTGCTAAACCTTTTTTGCTTTGAAAATGTAGGTAGTTGATACCATTTTGTCAACTCAAATGTGGTTGTTTTATCCCTTTTGATGATTTGTATATCATACAATGTTTTCAGGTGTATTTACTTAGGTAAAGCCGGGATATATTCCAGTATTGTCACAACACTACCTTAATCTGTCCTTTAGACTCTCCTAACGACCAGGTGGTGAATGCGGTACTACTAGCAACCACAGGCTTCTTCATTGGTGGTCCGTCCAACATGATCAGCTCCGCCATCTCGGCTGACCTGGGGAGACAGGAAGCTGTCCGGGGCAGCAAGGACGCTCTGGCCACTGTCACTGGCATTGTGGACGGCACAGGGAGCATAGGAGCCGCTGGGGGGCAGGTAGTGACAGAACTCACCAAAGCACTTTTAACATGGAAAACAGCTATGAGCTGCATGATAACATATGCACTACCTGAGCCGTATACCCATCATGTACTAAGAGGTAATGCTGACTTTTCCCTTTCAGTATCTCGTGTCCCTGATTGAAAGCAAACTGGGCTGGATGTGTGTGTTCTACTTTTTCATTGTCATGGTAAAAGGACTTTATATATGTTTGGTCAAAATTATGCATTTGAGATGTTTCGATTTTGACTAGATTGATATGGTTCTGGTTTTCCTGACCTGGCGATTGTCATTGTATTTGTTGCAGACAGGGGGCAGCATGGTATTCATTATGCCTCTAGTCTTCAATGAGGTCCGTGTCATGTGGAGGGACAGGAATGTAAGCACGCATCAGTTGTGAGATCTTCATTCCTGGATGGAGGCCATATTGGCTCCCAAGTGTCCATGGTATCTGACTGTCCATTTACTACTAGGATCAAGTTGCCCCAATACACTGATCAAGGTCAAAGTTTGAAATAAGATTACTCATTATTTAAGGTATCATTAAGGGTTCAAAAGGTCTTTTTGGCGACCTTTATGGGGGTATTTTTTGTATTTATTAAGCACTATCAATAGAGAACACAATAAACAGGGGCTGTTCCATATGAAATAAAATATTTTAAAACAAAAATTTTCCCACTCCCAGCATCCTAGAGCCTGGCCCTGTCGATCTAACTAGTTATTGTTGGTCCTGCACTACTTGCTCCAAGATGCAAATTAATTTCCTCCCTTATCATGGAATCAGTTGTTACTGTTTTACAAAAATAATACTTTTTCTTGCTGCATTATATTATGAAAGGAAACTAACACTTTTGGTCACAAAAGGGTCGGATGTTTATCCACAGGCAACTTAAAATGTTAACCTTGTTCAAAAATATACCTTGGCACCTCAGAAGATTTTACTGAATTGTACAACCTATTATAAACAAAACCTATGACTTCAAGTTACTTTTCACCTTTTAGAAAGTACGCCCTCTGTGTTATGTTTTTTCTGATCCTGACTATCAAAATAAAATGTTGAGCATAATGGAGGTAGCCAAGATACGAAACAGGCCTTATTGTTTTCATAAAGAAAGTACGTTTGTAGATGTTTTCCTGCTGGATGTTTTCAGGATTTTTTTCTGTCAGGCTTTCAGGATGTACAATAGTGTTTACAAATTAGTGTGAGTGAGTTTGTGTGTGAATTCCATTGATGTAAATATTTGATTGAAAAGAAAACACTTTTTTTAGATGTTGCTATACTTGAACAGCATTAGGGGAACACTTTGAAGATGGGAAGGGGCCTTGAAAGCCACCAACTGAATGTCGGTCCTTCCTATTACATGTGTTGCTTTGCTGGAATGTTTACAATGATTTAATTTTTGCCGCACACATTCTTTTTCAAGCATAGATACATTTTTATGCTGACAGAGATTTAACTTTTTGCTTTTAAAGGCACTTGTTGCAATTTCATGTGTTTGCTCATCTGTGAAAGTAAATTGACACTTGTCAATCATGTTAGTCTATCATTATCCCAATTTGTCAACTAATGTTCAGCCATATAATACTGCACGTTTCTTTTTTCAGTTTCTTCTTAAGAGATTATTCTTGTTAGAGCACTGGGACATAAAACCATACAATACAATTATTTTAACACCTTGGATTCTCAAACAGACTGCTAGGTTATGGAAAAAGGGTTTTCAGTTTAATTACATTCAGGAAGTGTATATAAGGAGTTCTAAATATTTTGCAGTTATTTAATTGCGACTTGTACGATTGATCTACTGGGTTATGGTAGTGTGTAGTTTATTCAAATGGGTTGTAAGAATGACTTAATTTGGTACAAATCAATGACACCATATTATCAGAGATTGGGAGACTGGATTAATGGTAATGGTTGCCTTTAATTATTACATAATTTAATTAATGTATTCATATGTTCTTATTTTTTGTGGTCTACATAGGAATTGTTTTCTTTTTTATTTATGTTCACTTCAAATTAATGTGTTAGATAAAGTACAATGATTGTTTTTTGGTTAATAAAAGTGAATACACTTTAATAAGTCTGAAATGATATAGATGTTCAGCCCAATTACTTCTTAGTTTTTAATTCAATGGCATTTGGTTTGTCATCGGGATATTAGTTATGACATGTTCTTTAAACTTGCACACCTAATTTGCCTTGAGACTTGCGGTTTCAAATGACATAGATTACGTTTTAAAGATAACTGTAAAAGCACCAGCAGCATCTTGGTCCAGGAATAACTAATGTAATGTTGGTAAATGCTGTTAAGTTTGCGTTTGACAACATTTGCAACCAAAAGTGGTTGATGTAGCTTTTGCTAGATTTATAGTCGTAACTTAAGACTCTGGAGATGTTAATGTTTGCTTATTGAGTATTTGTTAAATAAGAAAAACATCAAACCCATACATGAATAGGATTTATTAACATGTCTGAATGTTCTTACATACTGAATGAAATTGAGTTTTAAAAGTCAAAAGTGCACCTAGTTTACTATTTACTATTCTAAGTAATTGACACACTGTTTTTAAAACACCATATTAAATTGTTTCCAAATAATAACACTTCACAAGGATACATAATCTTGATCAAATTAGACCATCGTCTTAAAAATGTACATAAATTACCATTTATCTATGCATATCACCTACATTAAAAATTATTAAAGGACAGCGTTCCCTTGGTGCTGTGAGATAAAGATTGTGTAACAAAAATAATTGTATGAGTCACAGGTATGCAAAATTATCTGATTAACTAGCTGGTATTTGTCATAACTACCATTTTCCATGTGGATATAAGTTATCAGACAATATCTGCAATTTTGGTTCCAATCAAAACTAAATAGAAAACACTGTCTCCTTGTAAAGGAATTTATTTGCTTAAGGACAGCATATTGAACAACATACCTTCTTAACAATGAACAAGTAGTGCAAAAACTGTTAAAGAGAACACACAATCTGTTAGTTATACTCAAAAGGGCTTTTGCAATTATTTCCCAACAAGAAAACACAAATATTCAAAATAAATTAATAAATTATTTTGTTTTCAACACACTAAACAGAGGCACACATAAACAAAACCTCAGAAACAAAGAACATAGATAAACAGAAATAAAATCATTTTAAATATCTAAACACTGATACAACTTGTGTTGCCGAGGTCAAGTTTGTAAACCTGCAGTGAACTCTTAAGTTGACATAATTATCAAATTACAGACGGAGAAAGATTTGTGTTAAATATGTGTGCAAATAGTCACTGTGGCGGCTGTCACGTCAGGAAAAGGGACAAAGTGAGAGCTTTCATGGAACAGACAAAAGGCTTGCAGAAAACAGGGGCCACTTATCTGACCATAGAACTTCTTTTGATTCAAAAAGTCTGTGACCTTGCAGTGTCTCTATTAATACAATCCCTCCCTGCCCCCACTACAACCCACTATTTTGTCTGCCTCTGGGAAAGCTGTCAAAGCATGGCGAGCCATAGAGCTAAAGACAACAGGACCCTTTGGCTCCCTCCAGCTCAGCTCAAGTTTCCCCTGATAAAACATTTGACATGGACCCTATTTGACACACTGACTCATTTACCTGATGGGTAACTGAACACAGAGCAATGAACCACACCAGTTTCACAACAGCATAACAAGACCCCACTGTCATTTTGTCTCTATGTCTGTAGTTTATGCATAGAAATTGCAAGATTGACTACATTATCTACAAATATCTCTGCTCTTCTGCATACAGTGTTTTTTCAATGCTCAATGAGGTAGAAAATGTGACAAATGGCTATTCATTCAAACATAAAAAGGATTAACATATTCTTAACAATATGATAACATTGAAAAACCTTTAAACCAAACTTCACATTTAGGTCTAATCCATGTATTCATTTTTGATTTGTGTGAATTAAAGTTTTACTTTTGTTAATTTTTTCATGATTGACTTATCTCTCAAGCAGCAGTAATTTAACCTCAGCGTATCTGTTTTTATGGCGTTACTTTCCCTCTTTGGTTCAACTGCCACAAATGTATGTTACAATGACTGAAATCCTTACACACACAGAAATATACATAGCAACCCACTCATTAAACGGCGGATCAATATATTATAATGTTACGGCTCACTTCTTCAGTTTCTAAAAGGTTTTTTATTTTCCATTAGAATGAGGGAGTCCCATTGCTTTATGCTTTTGGTGATTGGTTAAATAGTCTTGGCATTTTTAAACCTATGTAATCTGTGTAGACGCCATCCATCACTCAAGACAAGCAAAGTCAAAAGCTCATGGGAAGTGTTCCGATTAGAATTGATCAAAAGTACTCTTGTTATTTGAGCCGCACCACAACAATAGTAACCAATCCAAATTGTGTATACTACATTCCCTTTAAAATAAAAAGCTGCATAACTAGTTACCACAAAGATGATAGAATAAAATGCTACATTGTTAAGTATTGAGCTTTAAAGCCTTTAAGATACAGTATATAAAGAATGTTCTGATCTGTTCCAAAAATATTTTAGAAATATATATTTCAACAAGCCCAAATAATTGTAAATATGACCAAACTAAATGGGTAAACAAAGTACACTTTGGGCATAATAGGTATTTACTCTTCCTAACATTTATGTGTTGAACTACTCAAGAAAAAGAGAAGGTTACAATGGTAGGCATTGAGTCCTCCAAAATGTTTAATTTTACTCTTCAAGATACACTTAGAATCATTAAGAATCTAATAATTAATGTCTTAATGAAATATTGGTGAAAGCTAATCTTGGTGAAATATGTTTTCTTTCTTTATATTAAATGAATACCCTTGCTTAATTTTGACACAAATATGAATGCTAAATTGTCAAAAGTTGCCAATTTTAGGCCTTGTTAATCAGACCAAACCAGACAACCACATAGCTAAAACTACACAATTGACCTTTGACCTAAAGCTAATCATAGTCACTTGCCAGATTGACACTAAGGGGATTTATCTGACATACAGCCTACACTGGAAGGTCTTGAACCTATATGAGAAAACTGTAGTCTATTTGTGGAGGCCGGAAATTTCCTTTTTTTTGTGAGAAATGGGTTAATGTTTGGATCTATATCCAAGGCTCTATTAAAACAATAGTCTTATTAAATATTATATCCTAAATGAGTGCCATTCTTTTCACAGTATGATTGACAACTGAAATAATGCAAACATGAAAAATATAAATTCAATATACAACTTACAAAAAAAAACTTCACAAATATGCTAGAGTTTGCTACATTAGCCTACATTTATGATATGATGTATATGTGTTTCTTTAAGATGGTTGGTAAATCTGACCTATCCACAGATACAGAATTCTTTTATGGTCGTCTACTGTCGAGAAGGCCCTTTGTGATGAAGGTACCTCTTCTTCTTCACTGAAAAGAAATCTGTAGATAGAAATAAGAAAACAAAAGTGTCCAGGGAGCCTTAAGGCAAAGTTCACATCTAACATAAGACAGAAACAGGTTTGTATGGTTTGTGTTTTTCAGATTTAGACTAACCTGTAATGGAGGACTGTCTGCGTTTAACAGCCTTGAGCGATGCCATTATTTTCCCAGGTCGCTGGATCCTGTAGCATCCCCTGGTGGTGACCTCCAGGTACTCATCTAAGGAGCCAGAGGAGCAGTTGGCTCCCAGGTTGTTGTGATCTGCATCAGCCTCCAGCCTCTCATCTCGTGTTGCCGCCGCAGGTCCTTTGTGTCTTACAACGCAGCTATGGTAAAATGCTGGCACGTCCCTGTTCTTCATCTCCTCCCATTTCACAGAGGTACCGTTTGCAGGCAGATCTGTCTGGAAGTCAAAGTTCCAGCGTTTGTTGGCCACCTCCATGTTCACGCTTAGTAGCTTCTGGAAGTCCAGTTTGAGCTGGTGGTGGTCGACTGGACCAAACAGGTTTCTCCGAACCGGGCCCAATCTCAGCTGAAGGTCCTCCATGTCTCTGAGGTGGGACTGGAGTGATTCAGAAGACGATGATGTTGATGAGCCATCCGCCATCTCCATTTCCCTTTAAGGGCACAGGGTAAGTGTTAGCCTATCGTATTTTGGATCTACTCTTTAAGCCCAAGACATTGGTTCATAAGCCCAAACTTACAGTCGCAAACAATTGAAAAAACAGTCTCAATCAAACCCATCTTAGTCCATGTGTGCTTTATGTGATCAAAACCATGTGTTCCTTACCCTACAGAGTAATAACTATGAAACAGGCATATGAACGCTGACCACAAATACCTCCAAGAGCAGTCACAGAATCACAACATGTGTTTGGAAATCAACCTGTCGTTAGCATTTAAGAGGTCACTCACAAAGGTTTGCAAAAAATCAAGTCTAGATGTTGAACGATATGGACCCATATAACTAAAATGACAACATGTGCGTTTTGAAGCATCTGAGGAATATAATAGGTTGAATATACAGAACTTTAACTTAAAAATATTATATTTTTGGTAAGTCGAAAGAACCAGCAGGCCACAATAAAAGGCTATATCCAGCAATCTCCCTGGTTCATGTCTATTATGGTCATTATTTTTAATAAATAATTTGATGAATGTTCAAAACTGCAACTAAATGAGGCAACACTGAATTGAAGATGATTGTTCAGTATGCATTTCTATCATTGTCTGCAGTCAAAAACAGCTACAAGCACAACATTGCATTGCATTGTAACATTGCATCAAACCAGCAGTTCCCCCTTCTTATTAGTGGTACGATGCCTTTTCTCAAACTTTGCCTCCAAGAAATGCAATTCCCCCGCCTTACAAACTGTCATTTAACATTTATGAATAAGGTAGCCTAGAAATAAAATAAGGGTGTGCCAAAGCCAAGCTGGCAGTAAAATTTTAACACGATTCCCCACATTCTGATTAGGTAAAGAGAGAAGTGTCAGAGACGCACAAACTGCAATATGTCAACTTAGGAGTATTTAGGTGTGAAATTAATTTTAAACAATTATAAAAAATATGAAACGCACTACATATTACAATTTTAGTTTGAAACCATCTGGATGTTTTCTTACAAGTACAGTGAGATGCGCCTTGGATTATACCAATTTTAAGAGGGACGAAATGGGTAAATAGTCTAAGCACGCCATAAGAAAAAACTATTTTAATTTGTGAGTGTCGTGTTGAAATATTAACTTATTTATATAAATTGTATGTAGGAGAGGTCATATACGGTCAACGGATAATCTAAAACCGTTACAACATAAACCTCATAGCCTATTATATATTCCCTCAAGAAAGTACCCCTCTTTCTCTCTGAAACCTAAACATTTCGGTAATAGTACATCGTGTGCAATATTTAAATAAGAACCTTTCAGGTTATTCGGCCTAGTTTGCTATTTTGGGAATTGTAAAAAAAAATCTTCTGCACGACAGCCTACATTTGACACTAAGCTAGATACATAACCCTAACCATGTCAAGTATTAATTATTTTTAACATACAGTAAAAATAAATCAGCAATACATTTAAAGAAAAATTATTGATAATAGATCATTATGAAAACGCTAAGGGAACCTAACCAAACTGCCTGATGCAAGCCTCCCAGGTTTTGCTTAGTACATTCCTTTTCCTTTATAGCAAAAAAAGATACGAAGGAAAAAACAAACGTTTTATGGGCTTACCATAAGCATCAATGGTCGAAAGAACAAAGTTTAACTGCTTTTTTTTGGAACGGAAGCTCTGAATTATACTTTTCTCATAAAATGGTCTCTTGTCATGACAGTTCGCAATGGAGCTATGTCACTTCGAGGGTTTGTTACGAGCGCTAACCATTCCACAACACTCACTTTTGTTCCCTTATCTAACTTATTTGTTTTTCACTTTAAGGAGACGTAGGACCGCCCACAAAACAGTCACGTGGCCATCAAAACAATCGTGTTTTTGCCTTGTCCCTCAACCAGGGAGTAAACAACATCGATGATCACGAGACGTTCTCCTGTACGCTCGGGCTGAAATACTACATAGCATATCATCTGAAAATTGGGAAATTATAGAAAATACAAATACCACAGTTATGCTGTCAAATGAGTTAACTTTAAAAAAAAAAAAATTGCTTACTCTGTTTGTTTAATCCAAACGTAACCAACGAACGTCCGAGCAGTGCCACTCCCCTGTTAAATTGGCTACTTTTTTCTTATCGCTCCACCGCGCCCCTAGAGCATAGTTGTCCCTCGGAATAAGTAGGTCAAATTTCTTGGCAAGAGTAGCCATTTCCCCTTCTTTCCTCACTGTGACACAAATTGTGGTGTTGTGCTGGACTCAAGTTCTCTTGTGGCAGGGTTTCAACGTTTCAAAACACGTTGAACAGCAACGTGATATGAGTCCATCCCTACTCAATTTTACCTTTCTCCCGAAGACTTATAAAACATGTAAAAGATTGGTCACATTTCTAACTGTTATTATACAAGACAATCTACAGGTTTTAATCTACACTACTATACTTATGTTGGTTTCATTGGTTAAAATTAAAACCTTTTCTTACACAACCACAACAGTATTCATATTTGAGCAATTGACTAGAAGTAGCACAATTGTCAAGGCAAATAAACAATAATGTGTTAACCTTATTGGCCATAAGGCTAATTCTGAAATCCTTAATTATACTATTTTAATATTTAAGACTCACTTCTTGCATTCAAACGTTGTCTTGTGCTATTGTTTAGCATATTTTCTATTAGGCATTGATTTTAAAAGGTTTAATACTGTTAACAGAAGTGAATTAGATAGAATTGCATTAAAAATACTCTAATTTTCATCATGCATCACTAATACCAGACCTCCTTCGTGTTTGTGTGTACATGTTTCTGCTTTTGTGTGATTGTGTCCGTCCGTTGGTGTATGCGTGTGCTTGATCACATGCATGCGTGCGTGCGTGGGTGTGTGTACGTGTGTTTTGTCTGCTTGTGTATTCATGAACAGTCACAGACTCCTTCAAGTAATCAAATTTCTTGGAAAAAATCCTGATCTTCATGGAGGACTTTGCAAAGGTCACAACTGTTTAATCTGAAACACAACCCCATGTATGGATTTTTCACAGGTTTTTGAAATACAACAATTATTTGAAACTCAACATATCATAATTTAAAGAATATGTTCACTTATGTTTAATTAATGCTCCATTAATGCTTCTTATGGTAAATTATGACTTTAAAAGAACAGTCAAACATTCTCATTGCTTGCCTAAAGGTTTGTGCTACTCCAGCAGTTGTATTTACCTCACACAACCTCAGCTTTTACTGTCCAGGACAACACTGCATGTTCCATACATTTTGCCTTTATATCTGGCTCGGCAACCCAATTGTAAATTGCATTACATGTTATAATGGGTTAAGGCCTATGGTGTAAAAAGTCTCTTTCCCATATATACTACATGCTAGTTTTGTTGTTCCCTAAACTATTGTGGTGGCCCAGATCCCTAATCTTTCTTAATCTCCATCAGATTGTCTGTACACAGTGTGATGTTTCAAGGATCATCGGTAGACAGTGAGTCCTCTATAGTGTGTTTTTAGACACACCGCGGGCGCTCCTCTGTTTCTTTTCTTCACCCTGTCTACTATTTGCTGTCTGTCTATTGTTCTTTATGCAATTTGTAATCTTTGTTTTGGTGTTTTAGAGTGTGTACCGACAAGCATTTGTGTGTGTGTTTATTTGTGTGTGTGTGTGTGCGCGTGTGTGTGTTTGTGTGTGTGTGTGTGTGTGTGTGTGTGTGCGTGCGTGCTTGCGTGCAAGTGTGTGTGTGTGTGAGTGTGTGTGCGTGCGTGCGTGCGTGTGTGTGTGTGTGCGCGCGCGTGCGTAGTATCTAACCCTAATCTAGCTGCTTCTTTATTGTACAAACAAGCGTCTCCATTACATGTCACGTTTGGCTTTGCACTCATTAACTCATCCACTGAATGGGCCCTTGGAAGACACACATTTTCAACTCCTTCACATATCTCAGAATACATTTTGTTTGAAATCAGGTAATGTTTGGGAAACTGCTTGATGTACATGCTTTGCCGTGCTTTCACTTCAACAAAATGCTGGTTTACCCTGTTGTGGGTCAAATTTGGCACAAATAGACAATGTATATTATATGTTTTTGTGAAGGATCCAAAAACGGTTGCAGAAGAGTAAATACAAGACTTGATTAGCTTAGTCAAGCAGGCAGGTTGTCTGAATTTAAGACATTCTTAATTATTAATTAATATTAATATTTTTAGACTGGCATGTAACAGCCTATTGGCTGTTAACAACCATGAAGCAAAGATATAACACATTATGTTCTCAGATCCCTGGCACTCGAAAGTTGACCAATATGGAATAAGAATAATAAATACAACCATAGTGAAAGTAAACTGTAGTAGATTATATGGGTGGTTGATTTTAATTAATTTCAGACATTTCATTGGCTATGTCAGTACCCTTGAAAATTTATAAATTTATACAAATCTGTCAAATCTTGGGGTTCACTTTTCAGGGAGCATCTTGGGGTTCACTTTTCAGGATTTTGTAAGGGAGCAACGGTGAACTAATATCAGTTGTCTTTCACAAAAAAATGTTGAGAAACTGATACACAAAAGAGTAAAAGACACTTGACTCCTTCCCCTCCTTTGCTTTCAACAGCTGGGGGTGGTGTGGTCTGTAAGTGTGGATATGTGTTTGTGTGTGTGTGTGTGTGTGTGTGTGTGTGCGTGTGTGTGAGTGTGTGTGTGTGTGTGGTGTGTGTGTGTGTGTGTGTGTGTGTGTGTGTGTGTGTGTGTGTGTCTGTGTTTGTTTGTGTGGTGTGTGTGTGTGTGTGTGTGTGTGCG
>JAVQJS010067094.1:0-11489 GCA_036024795.1 Galaxias rostratus | reverse complement strand
ATGTCTGTCACTTGCCACTTTATTGAAGATTACAAGATGACATCTTGCCTTCTGGACTGCTTCAACTTCAAAAAGTTTAATTGAGGACATTATTAATGTTAGCTTGAGTTTGGTTCTGTTCTGTGGATTAGTTTGAAGTTTATTGTTAATTTGTGCGAAAAAAAAAAAGTTTCATTGAAATAAACAAATGTTGTCACAGAATAAATGCACAGAATCAGGCAGGTATAAGAGCTCTCATAAAAACACTGAAAGCAAAAAGGTTTTCAACACATAAAACATGATTTTTTTTTGCAAACTTAGGGTAAAATATCGGCTACAAAAGATCCTAAATAAAGAGCCATTTGGGAGTCAAAAGAGCCAGCTCTTCTTTGGGAGCCGAGTCAAAAGAGCCGGCTCTTGGAAAAGAGCCAAACTTCCCATCACCAGTTCCAACCTCATCTCAGACAAGGGCCTTTCTGTGTGGAGTTTGCATGTTCTCCCCATGTTTGTGTGGCTTTCTTTCGGGTACTCCGGTTTCCTTCCACCAATAAAAAACATGACACATTCTCCCACCACTGCCCTGACCAGTCACTGACAGTTCATCTGGAGCCGGTCTGTGTCTTATGTGTTTGAGCAACACAAAATATATGTTGGGTGAGCAAGTCTGGCACAAATCGGCTGCCGTGTTATCACTCAGACTGAGTGTAGTGTTTGATAGCTGTCGATCCATTGTTTGTTCTGTGGTACTAATTGGTGACCTAATTGTGTAAAATGCTTTGAGTGTCTTGAAAGGCGCTAAACAAGTATAATAAAATATTATTTTTATTATTTATGACTATGTTTTAGCAATTGTGAAAAACTGTAATATAGGCCAACCTACTAACTTGACAGACAGGGCAAAGCAGCCAGGGCCTTTGTGACTGTTCCGAAGGAGATAGGTTCCCTCCATTCCATTGGACAAGAGAAGTGCCTCTGCAGCATGGCGAGACAGGTCAAAGTGGTACCATCTAAACAACAGGGAGCATGAAGGCTATTACTGTAAAGCAGAGATGCACACAGCCATACCTCTGAGTATTGCTATGAGCAAGCTACTGAGAACTGACTGCTTTATGCATTAATATTGTTGCAGTATCACTGGCGCTAGTAAACCTCCTGTATATTTCATATACATTGTTGACTACCAGCAGCTGTCTCGTGCCAACTAAACATTTTTTTACAAAAACAACTCTACAAACTAGTAGTGTAGAACTAAGTGTAAAACTATAAACTAAAGTCCAAATTATACAGTGGCCCTCAGAGACCAAATGCACTGCAACTGAAGAAAAAACATGCAAATTGACAAAACACGATTACATTTGTTTTAAAAAGAAAACGTCTACATTCATCCTGTTAATTCAGACGCGACAACCACAACATATTACAGAAACATGCAGCAAATATAAAAAATCCAGAAAATCCAGACAACTTTTGCGTCAGAGCAGTGTCGACAAAACATAGTGGCTGGGACACAAACAGTATGGGAAATATAGTGTTAATTTAAATTTAAATAATGTTCCTTGCTTATGCATATATTCCTTATATATGCGTATATTGGGGCAGGTGCCAGAATGAAAGTTAGCAGTGTGGGATAAAATATCATATCAGAATAAGTATAAAATAAGAAAAAAACAAACAGAAATTGGGTCTCAGAACTTTATTGAAGTCAGGGAGAAAAAAAGTATTTGACCTTTGAAAATTGCCCTACCAAGTATTTGCAATCAGGGGAAACAATAAACATTGCAACCAACTCGCTTTAAAAACTAAAAAAAGAAATTCCAAAGTCCTTTCGTTTTTCCACAAAAATGCACCTGTGCCACACCTCAAGGCAGTTCCTGTCTTCAATGAGACAGAAGGCCACGTCTCATCCCTGCCACCTCAGACTAGTTGACCTGCCCTGTCCGCCTACAGTCTACACAGGTCTTGCGTTCATACAAGGTCCTATTGCTAGTATCTGCTTGAATACAGATTGGAATTGGGTATGTTCCAACTTGCGTATTGAGGAGTTGCCGGAAATCTGGGAAGGTCTTGGCATGAATGTAAGATGTATAAAAAGACAAACTGTGAATAGACAATTCAAGTGCGAATTGAAGCATTCCATCCCAGCACCCTTACAAATATTAATAATCAAGCATTAATAAGTTACATTTGTAGCTTTAATTTATTTTGCCTGATTTTTCATGGTTGCCAGGGGCGGCACGGTGGCGCAGTGGTTGGCACTGTTGTCTCACAGTAAGAAGGTACTGGTTTTGATCCCCACCTCAGGGCCTTTCTGTGTGGAGTTTGCATGTTCTTCCTGTGTTGCCGTGGGTTTCCTTTGGGTACTCCGGTTTCCTCCCACAGTCCAAAAACATGTAGGTTCATTGTTGTGTGTGTCTATGTGTTAGCCCTGCAATGGATTGGCGATCTGTCCAGGGTGTACCCCAGCTCTTGCCCGAAGTCGGCTGGGATAGGCTCCAGCCCCCCGCGACCCTCCATAGGATAAGCGGTTCTGATAATGGATGGATGGAAATGGTTGCCAATTCCTCTTCAAATTTATATAATGTTGAAAATCATGCAAGTTTGTGCGATTCTTTAAGCTGTGGTCGAAATCGCCTACTATGCATGTTTAACACACTACATTTGACCAAACATTTGTATGAACTATTTAGTTCGTAAATCGTTTTTTAAATTTTAATATGGGAAAAATTCCAAGATGACATATACATTGGGGAAATGTTGAGTACCATAGAAAGGTTACCAGACAATGCTTTGTGCCCCAAAATGCAATTCGGTAACTTCCTCCTAGCTTTGACAATATTACAATAATGCCAAGGTTCTGGTCACATGTTCCAGTTCAGTATACTAACAATATAATCGAATCATTGTGAAAAAGAAGTATTCTAGATTTCGGTTTTAGAAGCCAGTATATGGTTCTACATACTCATTGAGTATGTAGTAAAAGGATTTAAGTAGGCGATTCCGAACGCAGCTGTAGAGTCTACAAAGCTTTTTTTAAAAGATAATAATCAATCAATTTTTATAATTATATAAAACATTCTAGGGTGTTTTTTCCTTTTCAACTCGCATGACATTTTCAGAGGTCAACGCAAGTATAAGCATATTGCTCATTAACATAAATTCGTGTTTATAATTCGTTCAACAAATATAGAAAAAACAATTAAATGTTTCCAGAGGACACCTAAAAGTGATTAACAAGTCTGAACACGCTTGTTAAAGTCAGCTTTTTGTCGGATGTTTCGTTTATTAACTGTCACCGAGTGATGTTCATGGTGAACGTTCTGGTTAACAAAAAAGGGGAAGGGAGGGTCAGACTAGAATGTTCATTCCTTGGGGCTTCAAAGTTCTGATGCGAAAATCTGTTCATTTTCGTGCCTTGGATCTTTAACTCTCATTCAGTAAAATTAACTACTCTTTTTTTAACTAAGTCTTTTTTGCAAATTTTGTTAATTAGAAGAAGATGGGGGCCATGTATTTAAAATGACAGTTTATGACAGGAAAAACATTAATAATCACATTTGAACAGAGTTATGACTTAAGCATAACAAAGTCAAGAAAGGCTTGTGCTGCTCTTACGATGTTGTCAGGAAAGCCACAATTTTGACTATTCTGGTAGAAAAATGTATCAATGTTGCAAATTATGTTGCAGTTTTAGAAACTAGTGCGTGATAAAAAAAAATGCTACTTGTGTATACCAACACTGGGCAAAACTTTGTTAATGAATGAGTGAATGGAGGCATTTAAATCTTCTAAGGGGCTGTTCCAAAGATGTCATCAATGTATTTGAAGTAAAGCCTCATACGATTCTATCGATTTGCCCTAGGACTGTTTTTTTCTACTAACGGTACAAACAGGCATATGATCGTTCCACTTTAGTTCACATACTGACAACCCTTACTTGGCAGTAAGAAATTGTGTTGAAAGAAAATCCATTCAAATTAAGTTTAGCCAGTTTTAGGAGTAAATATGCATATATGTAGAATCACTAGATGGTAACCTTTCCAGGACCCCACCCAGTGACTCCAAGAAGGTCGGCTACTCCAAACTGCCATTTGCTGCATAAGCATAAACAAAAGTCACAGTCTTCCCCCCAGCAACTCGCAGTCGCAAAGAGGCAACACTCTCGTTCACTGGGGAAAACTCCAAAACCGTAGTGTCTAGCACAGGAACCCGTAAGAATCCCACACCTGCCAGGCGCCTCTCCCCTGGGTGACTCCGGGAAAAGAAGAGTCAAGACGTGTCCACGACTTTACAGAACCAGGGCAATGCGTCGAGGCGAGCACAACTATATCTAGTTGGTACTGCTCCAAGTCCCGCACAAGTTCCGGTTCCTTTCCCTCCAAAGAGGTTACATTCCATGTCCCTGTCTACAATGCCAGGAGCCAGCACGCCTACTTCCTCGCCTATACCTGCCACTGCTTTAGCATTGCACCCGACCCCGTGTCTGTCCCTGCAGGTGGTGCGCCCACAGGGTGGCGGCTCTTTGATGTTTCTTAGGGTTGTGCTCGACTGGGTCCAGGCCCGGTCACCAGATGCAGCTCCCCCCCCCCCCTCCCATGTCTAGCTCCATGGAATACCTTCAGTTTTCATCTTCGGGGCGAGGTGTAACAGTACAGTAGGTTCCACTTCTTTGGGGTCTTTTGGAATATAATTTTGTATGAGTTCGATACAATCTTACTTATACTACTTCAACCTTAGTATACTAGATTAACACACTGAGAAGACGCTTTGCGCCACGGGCTGGGAGGATTCTCTGTCAACACTTCAGCGGGCCTCGGTGAGCTACACTTTTCCCGAATTCCCCGGCTCTTTGAAGCGAGGCAGACCTATTCACGTGTCACTTTGCAGAAGTGTAAACCAGGCTTTATGGGAGCTGTTATGATCGTCTGCAAATTGGTAATGTGCCTTGCAACGTTTGGCAAGTAGTCTCGGAACCCTAACAAGTGGAATTTGGAATGATAAGCATTAGACCCCATATCCAAATTGTGATGCTTAGACTTAAGTAAATCCAAACAATTTTTTTTTTATTATTATTCAATATTAAGTGTTTAATGCATAGTTATCAAAACACTGAGGTCCTCTACCATCCATCAGAGGGTGCTGCAGCAAAGTACACACCCTACCTCCCACAGCCTCGCCTACCTTAAAAAAAAAAACATTTTTAAAAGCTGATTTGCTGATTGCATGGTATTTGGTAGACTACAGACAAATGTTAAGTTATTTCAGTTAGTTACTTTATATGTGACCACACAATAATACTTGAGGAAGGGGCAATGCCTGGATTCCAGCATGGTTCAAACATAAACCTTTGAACGTCCTTCAGTGGTGCTTTACTGCTGGGTAAAGCCAGAGGTATTGCTATTCCATCTTTTTTATGTCAAAAAGAAACATCTATGATCACTTGGGTCGATATTGTTAACTAAATGTTAAAAATTTTCACAATTGCTTACACACTAAAATTGGAACCTAAGATCCAATCACTGAAACCTGAAACTCATGTACCAAGTCCCAAAACCAAGTATGCAAAATTGCAAGCACAATTGTTGCTTTACACTCCGTTTTAAATTCTAAATCGCACTTTCAGCAAAACACATTTCAGTTCTCTACATTGTGCTAAACATCCAATGTTAAATTAATTTGTGTTTCTTAGGATAGCAACGTCAATCACAATGCCACTTTTTTTGTACAGAAAATAATTTTTCTTACCGAATGTTTATACTAGTTTTATTGTATGTAAAGTATGTCAAGTGCTGCACACAAATCACAAGTGTTCCAAGTTTCTACATTTTGGAAACATATCTAAATGTTTTGTTACTCTATTGCATTTGACAGTATTTATTTTAAATATATTAGTGTAGATGCATTTTTGTAACAATGTTTTACAATTGGCTACAGCATAACACTGAAAATGCAAAAGGCATAAACTTATTGATAGATATAAGTGTTTTGTGTTACGCACATCCGTGTGTTGTTTGTTTGAAAAAAATCTATTCACATGATGGAGTGTGTGTACTTTTTATGCGAGAAAATACTTTTGAATGCAATGTTTGCTTTAGCTACAGATTGGTATTGGATTGAGTTTTGCATTTTCTTTGTGGTTTTGTGTTTAGTTTTGCGAAAAGTTCAGTAAACATGTGTAATTTTTAAACTGTAACTTTACGTCAACAAATAAGGTTAAAATCGACAACCTATCATGCAAGAAATCGTTTGAACCTTACGTTTGAGAAATGTCAGGTTACAGATGACAAGGTGTTGACATATTTAAATCACGCTGAGGTTAAATCTCTTACTCAAGTGAGTAATATGTTGTCAAAACAAAACAAAAAACCTTTTCGGATCGATACATTATCAGCATTTGGCTTAATGGGAAGCAGATTAGGTCGATCTTAATTTACATTAAAAAAATGTCAACACAGTCAGACAATTCATGCTTTCCTTTCGGCCTGTAATCACAGAAAGCACGCTTTAAGTTTGAATTTTAGGCCTATACTATAAATTAATAAGAAACATTGGACTTATTTACGATGATTTAAAATAGTCTAAAACATCCCAATTTTTACTGTGGCCTATTTGTTTTCTTGTGTGTGTAGCATCTTTATATCTAGCGGCTGTTTTACATGCGTTAATCATAACAAAGTAAATTTGTATTGGGCCTGTCTACAATAGGCCAATTTGACGATAACGTGCATATTACATAGCCTAGCTTTTTCTTACCCCAAAGTCTCTAATTCATCGTGCAGATCTTCAGTCGATTTTTTGGCGTTGAAGCTCATTGTCAAACTCAAGGCGCTTAAACAACGTAACCGTACGGTAGATTGGATGCGACAAGCAGGTCTGACAATAGGCTGGGTTCAACACTTGAGTTTTTTACAACTTTGTTTTAATTAGAAATCCCGGTGTTGTACCGAAAACCGTCTGCCCAGCGAGCTCCCTTTCCCCTGGACATAGACGTTCTATGTCTGTGCACTGGAGAGTGCCATGGCTGAAATTTAATGTACGTAGCGAGTTGTATCTGTACAACGTTGTTTTCTGGTAAAGAGAAAGTTCCTTGTTATTTCAGGTCTGTCAAGTTGTGTATACAAAATAGGGAAACAGAACATCGCTGCGTCATTAATGGCACAACTAGCTAATGTTAGTTTATGTCAATACATACAGTTAGATTTATGAGTTTTCATTTCAAAGTATAAGAGCTCTTCTATTAAAGAACGGAGAATGTCAGATAACGTCACTGACACCACTTTCAAATTCATTCTGCTGAATTATTTCTACCAAAATCTATGATTATGTGATTTGTCAATGAGGCTCACATTATCACAAAGTTATATTCTTATTATTATGTGATGAGTAATGACGCACAGCCTGTTATCACACAGAGATATTCTTTTTTTATTTATTTATTATAATCCATTTGACGAGTACGTTCACCTCCGGTTTCCTCCCCAAAACATGCAGGTTTATTGGTGACTCTAAAATGTCCATAGGTGTGAATGCATGTGAGTTGTGTGTCCCCATGTGTTAGCCCTACGATGGACTGGCGACCTATCCAGGGTGTACCCCGCCTCTCGCCCAGTGTCTGCTGGGATAGGCTCCTAGGGATACTTCCTTTCAAGGCTCCTGTGCTGATTTCATTGTCCTTGAGTGCCTTGAAAGGCGCCTTATAAATTAAATGTATTATTATTATTATTATTATCAGCCAAGATAATGTAAACAAACTGGCTACCCTCGTGACAGGAAAATAATTCGCTTTTTAAAGCTTTAATATGAGAGCCAGCATATAGGTGGTCACTTTGAAACGTTCTATGTTCAATATTTTAGACAATCAGAATATGACACATCCTAACACATCCTTTATGTGGAGTTTGCATGTTCTCCCCGTATTACCATGGGTTTCCTCCCACAGTCCGAAAACATGCAGCTAACTCTTATGTTGTCCGTAGGTGTGAATGCGTGTGAGTTGTATGTCCCTATGAGTTAGCCCTGCGATGGACCGGTAACCTGCCCAAGTTGTACCACAATGTTGGCAGGGATGGGCTCCTGTGACCCTGCATAGGTTTTTATTACCACAGTACTTTACTTCAGTCAGGCTCGCATCTCTTCAAGGATATGGATAAAAGATACCATACACTCAAGTATTTACTCTCTGAGCCAGTAATAGAGGTAATAGGAGAGTAATAGGTCGTAGTGTTAATGTTAGGTCTTAGAGTAATTTTGAAAAGCAGAGACTTATTAACAATTAGAATTGGCAGAATTTTTTTTATTCAGATTATAAGGGAGAATATAACGCAGTCAGGCACTGGTACTAGCAGTGAAAGTAAGATTGATTGTGAGCTTCCCCCCAACCTAGAGACCCTTGTATACCTGGAGGCAAAGGGTCGCACTGATGGAAAGAGAGGCTGTAATGAGGGATGAAGTGGGTTCCACCAGCTGGTGGGATGCCAGTAATTTTACTCCCCCTGGACCTGGAGTTATGTTTGCAGTTGATCTAAAAGTGAAAGTTTTAGCGTTGAAAAAATATGTAAAATTTTACTCACTTAAAACATTGGCGTAGCCAAGCAGTTCATTAGGAAAGCTAAAAGATCCTGGCCAACTTTGACATTAGTGTACTTCTTTGTCTGGGTAATACATATATATATATATATATATATTTTAGAGATACTTTAAAAACTACCTTTCAAGTTACATTGTTGTTCACCTAAATTAAGGCATAAATATAAAATGTGTACGTTGAAAACTGCTAACGTGTCAAACAACTTAGCGTTTCTATGACGCGGCCTTAGCAAACTTAAACATGATGGTAAAATAAGTACATCTTTTTTTTTTAAGGCACTGATTGTTCATGCATGTTTTAATAACATCTGTGGTCACAAATACCATGCCACTCGCAATCTTTAAAGAAACCAAGGTTTCAGTAGACAAAAAGAACATGTAAGGAAAGGTTCGACTTTTCTCCTGCCAAATGAAACGATAGCATGCACAATAAAAACTTACTTCAGGGGTACAATTAGAAAATTTAGAAAAAAACAAACACACACATTGTACTGTAGCTTAATGATCCTATGGTCCAACTTTAATCAGTATGCTCTGAATATTGAGACCATAGCTACCACTGACAGTCAGTGAGGCTCCACAGACGATGATGGATTTCAGAAGTCAAAAAGTATAAATCATATCAAGATAAAACTGAGCAACTTTAATCTGGAATTAACTTCCATACATTCAACAAAGCAAGACGAGCAAAAAGCATGTTTATAATTGTTTTATCGGTCTGCAACGTTACTTACATACATTCGTATGGCACTTTCCATAGTTAGATTGGACTTATGGGGAAAATTACATTATTACATTATTCCAAAAAACAAAAAGGGGCGAGGCTCAAGTTTCTACATGCCACCTATGCCACATTCACCAGTAAAAGGACAAATTCAGCAGAAAACATTGATATTGACCTCAAACAGTGTTTGCCAGGTAATAAGTAGGGGCATCATCTCACACAAAAAGGAAACCTTATTCCCTTAGGAATGTACAATAAAAAATGTCGACGAAATTAATAAATGAAAACGATCGAACTGAATAAAACCCACATGCAGGCAAAACTGTTCCTGCAACAGAAGCACCTCTCTGACCGTTGTTGTCATGGGTGCCGTGATATGGATTTTGAGAAGAGTGACCACCCCGCAAAATTTGACAGGTGGCCTCGTGAGATGCACCTGCTTGCGACACAAGTTAATATTGCAGCTAAGCATAATGAAGTTGCCAAGGTGTAAAATATTCTTAATAAAAGCATACTCTTTGCTTCCATTCATTGTCAGACACACTGAGAATTTACGTCAACATTTAATACAGCTGCATGCCTATTTGTTCACGTTCCCAACCATTCCAAATAAAAAAATTCCTCCTTGGGCCGATCAACATTTATTGTTTCCATTAAATAACAATCACTTCGGCAGAAAGAAAATCTGCATTCCAAAGTTGGGCTGTCTGCCCAGGTGTTTCATGCTCCCAGACTTCATGCCAGCCAATGTTCATTGCCGATTAATAAACAGTGTAACAATCCCAGACATTTCATTTATTTGAATTTCATTACATGTGTGAAATACATAGAGCATACAATTAACTCAGATTAGTATGAGGGTGTGGTCAATATATGCACGTAATTAGCTGGCACATTCAAGACAAAAAATCACAAATAACACTACAAAATTGAGCATTGGTCTTTACCGTCATTTCAAATGCATGACCACCTGTAAAGATAAGAAACAGAAGGATAACAAAATGTCAGTGGTTGAATGGGTACGCTGTTTATTGGGTTGCTATGGTTTTTGGTAATTGACCCAACCGTACGGTTCGACAGCCATGGTTCAGTTAGTACACGTGAACCACAAGTAATTCAGTTATTCACTGAAACAAAGTAATAATTAAATAATTATAATAATAAATAGGTAGATAATTTTATAATACACTTTCCTATACTCACAATAACAAAGGATATTGGTAAATATTACAACATTTGAATGCATTTTACCCATTTAGATTGAAGTGTTTTTAAAGTTTTCAAATAAGACAACTACAGAGTTAATTTGTAGAATCCTTTGCAATAAAGATTTGATACTTAACCAAAACTTTCATCTGATTTGAAACATACATTTTAATTGTATGGATAACAAATTATACAATTAAAGTGTAATAATGTAATGAACGATGAATGCCTGCAGTACATATTGAGATGCTTTCTTCTATATTCTACTTGTCAATTATTATAAATTGGTTGTAAGAAAATTGGCTTATCGCCAAAAACAACTTTCCATTCTTCATTGCATTATTGTTGAAATTCATTCTCATTCAATGTCTGGAGCAGTAAGCGAAAATACCAGGTGGGCTATCTTCGTATTGTATCTCTTTATGCATTACATATGGGGCAATTGTTTATCAATTGCCATTGTGAATAATAATGAAGCAACCATTTATTAGTCTGTGAAAATAGACAGGGAACATGAGCAATCTGAGTTAAACGTAGTATATTTTAGACCAGTGGTTTTCAAACTCGGGCTCCCAAGATAACTTCTGGGGGTCGCCAAAGAGTTGTGAAACGAATACACAGTAATGTGCAAAAGTTTAAATATTTTATTTGTTTTTTTAGGCAGGTGTGAATCTCGAAAGCGAGGAAACGTAATTATATAAATAGTTATAATATAATAATTTAAAATACATAAATGTATATGAAAATATTAATGTTCATTCATGTTTTTTTTATCAATTCATAAAATACAGTGACAGAAAGGCACAACTGTATCAAATTGGTTGATACATTTGGTGTGACCACCTCTTTGCCTTCAACAACATCCCCTGCCTAAAACATATGCACTGTACTGTGTGTGTATGTGTGTGTGTGTGTGTGGGGGGGGGGGGTTAAATTTCAATCTATTTTTTTGCACTATGACACAATTGCTTTTAATTTATTGATAGTAGTTAACTAA
>JAVQJS010067090.1:0-13579 GCA_036024795.1 Galaxias rostratus | reverse complement strand
GTGTGTGTGTGTGTGTGTGTGTGTGTGTGTGTGTGTGTGTGTGTGTGTGTGTGTGTGTGTGTGTGTGTGTTTGTGTGTGTGTGTGTTTGTGTGTGTGTGTGTGTGTGTGTTGTCGGTGTCTTCAAGACCAGTTAAATAGACCTTTTCCTCATTCTCAGGCCAAATGATTTGATTCCACCATGTCTGTTGCTGTTTTGCTTTTGATAATATGCAGAGATTAACATTGAATCTGGAGTGAAGTCCACTGTCAAATGTTCAATCGAATTTCAACCTAGTAGTTATGTTTGTGCTATCTGGTAATTTTGTTAATATACAATGCAACAAACTTAAGTGTTTTTATTATGAGGGTGGTCAAGCCAGAGCTCTGTGACGGTATCTCTAGAGCTCTGCTCTGGGTTTCTCACACACTGGATTTTGTTTGTCATTCTCTCAGAGCACAACTTGTTTTGCTCCACTAGTGAGAGTGGGCCTTGGTAGGTTTGCTGATGATCTGGAGGGAGGAGTAGAAGGAGGAGATACTTTAATGTCCCTGCCCTCCGTCTCTGTGTTTAACATTCCTGTGGCCCAGGCATTTTCGACTGCGCTTTAGAGCTGTACGCCGTCAATGTGCCCAGACACACGCAGTAGGCTGCTGCCAATGTGCATGAAGCAGTGCCTCCTCGCCATAGAGTCCACACACCGGTTAGACAGCACACACAGTGTCGACACGGACACAATTGGTTAGGTTCTGGTTACGTCAAAAGACGAACCCACCGCAAATATCTGTGTGAGCTGAGTATCACTGTAAGCAGTGTCTTCATTAGTCTTCATCCAGTGGTATACATCTTGTTCTCCTCCCTACCTCTGGGTGTATTTTAATTGGCATTTTGGAGAGAGGTTGTCGGGGACTGATGTGGTGTCTTTCCATAAGGGTCTTTTATCCACCCAGGTGGTCCGTGGTCCTGTTTGTAATGGGCCAGTGGAGCCAGGCCACTAAACGGCTGCTCCCTCCATCACAATCTCAGCACATCGCCTCGCTCTCTTTTTGCGGTAGCCTTTTCATCTTTCTCTGCGTATTTCTGCTCTCTGCCGGCCCCCATCAACATGCTTATTCCTCTGACCTAATGATGCTTATTAATCTACTCTCTCTCTCTCCCTCTCTCTCTCTCTCTCTCTCTCTCTCTCTCTCTCTCTCTATCTCTTTTTTCTATCTGTCTCTGTCGTTCTCTGGTTATCTGATACCTCCTCTCTCTTTCTTCCAGAGAGTCATGTGAGTCGGGGGATGCCGCCAGCCTGCCCTCCTCGTACCCATCCTCACCCAAAGAGAATGGCACTGTTTCCAAGGAAACACGCAGTCGGCCCAACTCCAAAATCACTTTAGAGGAAAATGCCTACGAAGACATAGTTGGTAAGGACAAAGTGTAACAGTTTAAATTCAATTCGTCAGTAATACGGTGTGCTGTTTTCTCAATTCACAGACTGTGTGAGTCTCAAACTTGAAGCCCAAAAAATAAATTCCACCCAGGAACACAAGATTTTTCAGAAACCTCATGTCTAAAGACCGAATGGTAGGGCATATATTCTAAAGAATTGCAATGAGTTGCTGCTCTCTGGCTAGTTTGGTCATCTACTGTTTATTGTTACGGACCGAAAACAAGTATTTTCTCATTTTCTGCAGCCTGCTCTGGCTGTGTCTCTAGACAATAGGGAAGGGTTAGCCAGCAACAACAGATGGGTTATATAATGGCCTTTCCCTGATGGAAAGGAATTTGACGGTCATGGATACATTTACAGTTCATCTCTCTTTCTATGGGAACAGCAACCCTCATTATTTGACTGAATTGCTCTGGAGGAAAAGTAAATACGTGATTTATGTATACAATTCCTCCGCTCGTACTGATTGGGCCTGTTAGAGATATTTTGGGGGATATGAATGTTCATATTAATTTTACTTCAGCTTCACCGTTTTCTTCACTGCTCTCTTCGGGGTTAAAGGCTTGTTCCGCTGACTTTTGGCTAAGCATCTGCTTGACTCAGCTGTTCCCCTGGACGAAGGAGAATATGAAGATATCTGTTGCTTCTGAATGCCTTTTACCCACGGATGGTAAGGTGCAATGTAGAAGGGCTCACTGCAAACAAGACCAACAATGTGTTTCTATGTTGAGCGACATAGCTATTGGATGGAGTGGCAAATCATTTCAGGATCCACATTTATTTCCTATAGGAATGGACCTTAGGTCTGGGGACCAGTGAAAATGGCTGTTCTCTGAGGACTGGCTGGATGTGGTGGAGACATGAGTCATGTTTGGCCTTTTCGGTGGGAGCATGTTGCTATGGCGCTGACCGGCTGTACTATCATACAAACGGCTCTGTTGACTTCAGACTGCCACACTGGACTCAACACAAAGCACTGGAATTTTTGTATTGAATTTGAGTCAAATATTCTTTTTGAGGTAGAGACAGGAGTTACATTCTTTATAAATGAGGGGCCATTGCTGTTTAGCAACGTGTTGTTGTGTTTACTGTAAGCTTTTAGATTGTACATTCTGATTCTGATACTGCACTAGTTTTTTTCACTGGATGAAGGTAGTGCCAGTCAGTGTGGCCATCGTCTTCCCTCCACATGCACAATGGACTTCTCCAGTAAGTCTCTGGCTCTGCGGTCTCTCAGTCTCGGAGGATGACCAACGGCCCCTGGCCCCGCATGAATCATGAATGTCCGCCCGACGGGGGAGCTGGTGACTTTTCCTGTCCAACAAAGCCTCCATTGTTCCCTCAACACCTCCGGTGTGGGATCCACCGCTTCGCCAAGCCTTTTGGATTTTTGATTTATATATTTTTTTGTGCTAATGCTGATTAGTTCCAGTGGAAGACACGGGGGCCGTGTCTGCCCTCTGTGATCATGTTCCATCTTGGACAGAGCTGGCTCTGGCTCTGGCGCTGGTGCTGGCGCTGGCGCTGGCTCTGGCTCTGGCGGCAGGGTGGGCTGGTGGTTTTTCACGGCCGCCGAGCAGCGGTGCACAGGTTCCATGTTCCATTTCAGAGGCAGCCGCTGAGCTGGCACACCGGCCACTTTTCAGTTCGTGTCTGCTCCGGTTTCATCTTGGAGCTGGAGAGAAATCTTTGGACATCAACAGACGGTCCCAAACAGCCCGCTGTGAATCGCACGAGGAGAGCCGTGTGGGAAACGACTGGGTGAAGCAGGGGGATCTCCGTCTGGAGTTCCCACTCGTTGGTCTGGGGTTTGGCTCTCAAAGGTTCGACCATGTTATACAGTAGAGGTGCTGAGACCTTGAGCCCTGGTGGTTTCCACTAACTCTCCCTGAGTGCTCTGGGGGTCATCCAGGCACAGCCGCGAAGCTGGAAGTCAATGAGTCCGTGCCCATGATAAATGCATTGTCACTTGTAGTTAAGTTTCCCTTACTGTGACTCATACCCTGTGACTCAGCGGTAACGTTAGCCCCAAGTGTAGCTCTGCTTCTCCAAACATGGGTCGGGCAGGGCGGCTGGTGTGTTGCCGTCTCAGACCGTCTCTGGTCTCTTTCTCCTCCTCGTGGGAATCCACGGACTGAAACACAGGATCAGCGTCTGTCGTCAGTAGGCAGGCAAAGATTCAATCAGCTTTCCACCCACACTGAAAGCACTGCATATTTAGTTGTATATCATTGTTAAAAATGTCCATGTTTTGTTAGTTTTGAGTGTCAGAAGAATTTGAAATCCCAGAATACCGTAGCATGCCCTGGCAGAGTTTGTCTCATGTGGTCCCCCAGGGTGCTGTCTCGAGGGTGGATGCACTCCACGGTTTGGGGCGGAGGTCTACTGTTTACATAAACCTCTGGGCCGTTTTCAGAACTGGTTTCCCTGTCTGCCCCATTAAAGTCCATGGTGTAAGCCCATGGTGGAGCTACTACTCCAGAGAGAGGAATGTGTTATCCACAGCTATAACACAGGGTGACTCCACACTGACTGACGGTGTTGTTACAGGTCATCTTGCCGGGAGAACCTATCTAACCTAACCTAACCTAACCTATGTAAACAAAGAGGAGTGTGTCTGGGCGTTTTTATGCTCGTGCAAAGAAAACACTATGTGAGTGTGTGTGTGTGTGTGTGTGTGTGTGTGTGTGTGTGTGTGGTGTGTGGTGTGTGTGTGTGTGGGTGTGTGTGTGTGTTTGTGTGTGTATGAGTGTGTGTTTGTGTTTTTGAGTGAATGTGTGTGTTTGTGTGTGTGAGTGTGTGTGTGTGTGTGGGCAGTTCAGGGCTGCTGTGCGTGTGTGTGTGTGCGGGTTTGCGTGCTAAAGATTTAGATGAAGTGGAGCAGCTGATTAGTACCCTCCGGTGCATCAGCCACCAGGGAGACGTATCATTTTCCCAGCAGGCTTTCATTAAGGCGCTGCTGCCTCCGTTTAGGGAGGAGGGTTGAGGCGAGGCGGAGAGCGCGGGGGTCCCTCCCACCCTGTCATTGGTCCGCCCGCTTTGAGGAGACACAGACAATCACTCCGGAATCTCATTTACAGTATGACCAAGCAGAACGCTTCGTTGATCCTCATTTTGATAACCCGGGTTGTTGAAACGAACCCTAGAGCCGTTTGCAGACGCTGCTAGGCTACGTTTTAGGCTGGGACACTGGGCTCTTTGTTTCAGGGCTTTAGGTTTGCAGGTATTCCCCTGGTGTTATGTTTAAGAGGATTTTAAACTGTGGCAGAACTAGCGGTTGGCGTTTGGTCATTTACCGAGTGTCTTTCTTTTGACAGATAGTTCTCTTTCTTTTCTTTCTCTGGAAAGCCCTTTCCCCCTTCCTTTATTTTTCAAACAGCATCTGGCTCTGTTTTTGCTCCTCGGTGCAGTTCCTTGACTTTCTCACAACCTTTTCAGCCCCAACCCGAGAACTATTCTCGGAGCACATGTCTGAATGGACATGGACTGTGGTCTTACACAAGCTCCTTCTCTTGGCTGGCCGCTCGCCAAGGTGACATCAGCGGGTCTGGAGGTCTGGGCGGCTCCCGGCCGTGTTCTCTCTCCTCTCGGCTGTGTTCTGCTGTGTTCCGAACCGTCTGCTGGGCAGACCCATTGTAGGGAGTCTGTGTTGGACAGCTGCAGGTTCATGGTCGCAGGGTAGCCACGTGAAAAGGAGACATTGTGACACCTGGGTAGAGAGAGTGAGGGCTGATTCCTCCACTCCTGACTGTCTGCATGCCTCGACCATGACTCACCAGCAGTCCAGTGTCCAGGAGTCCTTCTCCGGTCAGGCAGGGGGATGGGATGTGTGTGTGTGTGTGTGTGCGTGCGTGTGTGCGTGCGTGCGTGCATGTGTGCGTGCGGTGAGGGGGGCTGAGGTCAACGGGGCTAGCAAAGCCATACAGGGCTCGGGGGCCAGCAGTTACTCTTTCTTAAAGTAGACGGTCGTAGTGAAATGATCCTAAATGAGGTGGAAGAACTTTTAACAAATTCCTAATTTGGCTATTAAAACGTGCATGGGGAACTGCATAACACTACTGTCAACCTGCAACAGTTAAGCTCCCAGTTAGTCTAGTTTAGGGGGAGTGGTCAATGACAATTCATTCACAGATTGTACAACGGGTAATGAGCGCCTTAAAACAAATTGATCCTAGATCAAAGAACGTTTCACAGTGACAGTGAGTAGTTGGTATCGGCCTCTCTCTGGGCCCCTCAGTCCTTCAAACTCCCTTTTCTTCGGCCTTCTGCTTGGCCCCCCTTTTCTTTTTCTTATACCCTATTACCCCCCCTCCCTCCAAGGTTTTGTATGAAAACACTGTTGCTGCTGTTGCCATTTGATCCTTTAGTACATGATATGTGTATGTACAGGTATATGTACATAGTGTGTTGGCAGTTTAGGTATTTATTCGCTACAATACAAATTGCCTCTTTGGGGTGATTATTATTGTTATTATTATTTTTTTACAAAAGTCTATTTATTGCTTTTCCAGAAAAAGAGAATCCATATGAGGATGTGGACCTTAGGCGAAGGAGTTTGGGACGCAAGTCTCGTCTGGTACCGGAGTGCAACCAGTCCTGGACCATGTTGGACCGCAAGTTCAGCTCACCCCCCCAGGTACACGGATGGGCTTTCCTCACCTCTGTCCATGTAAAGTTTGTCAACCTGGTGGAGATTGTGTGTGGTAACAGCAAAAAGGTGTCCTTTGATTCAGAGACAATCTCACTGTTAGAAACAATTTAAGGTCTCCTTCATGCTTAAACGCTACTGAGATTGAACCAGGCAAATAATCTCCCTTCTTCATGATTATTAACTCACAATCGTTCTATTCAGCTTGTTTGGGGTATAATTTAGAATCCCTCAAAGTAAACCAGGCTTGTGCCTAACTTGTTCTTTCTTGCTCCGCCGGGCTCCCAGCTGCCATCCAAGCCAAGTAGCCAGTCCCTGCGGCTGGAGGGCCCTGCGGACAGGAAGAGCCACCGGTCCTCGCGGCTGTCCAAGCGCCACAGCCACAACGACATGCTGCTGCTGTCCTCGTCCGGCGGCGCTCCCTCGCCCTGCGGCCTGCTGGACGATGGCCTGGACAGTGCCAGCCAAGCCCTGGCTGCCCGGCGACACCGCCAGATCCCCAAGGTTTCAGTTTTCTGTGACTCACTAGATGAAGGATCTTTTTAAGATCAAGAATAAACAGATGTGGTCTTTCAAAATCCTTAGTCCCTACCACACTATTCCATGCAGGGCTATGAGCCCAGGGACCAAGCCCTTTAGCTCCTTTATCTATTAGTGTACTGACTGGACTGTTTAGGAATGCTGAGTCCGTGTTGACCTCTGTCATTCTTTCTCTCTTTCTCTCGCTCTCTTGCTCTCTATGTCCCTTGCTCTCGAGTTCAACCTATCTCTCTGAATCATATATATACATTATATATATATATATATATGTATATACTGTGTATATATATATTTCCTCCATCCACAACCTTTGTTTCACTCTGTAGAACTCCTCCATCAGACATGTGTTTGATCCCAGACCCACAGTGGGCTACTAGGGACAAAGGACACTGAGCTCTCCCACGCTCATAAATTCTGGGCAAAAGGAAACTTGGTAACATGGCGGTCTGTCGCCCTCCAACCACCCTCTCCTATCCCCCTCCTACCACTACCTTCTAAAAAGAGGAACCTTTGTCTTGCGACGTTGTTCTCCCTGTCAGTCCAGGCCCAGTGTGGAGCGTTCCACTTGAGCGGGGCTAAAGGGAGTCTTTCCTCTCCCCTGTTTACAGATGGTGCAGAGGATCAACTCCATTTACTGCACCAAGCGGGGGAAGAAGAGGCTGAAGAAGCTCTCCATGTCCAACATCGAGACGGCCTCTCTCAGAGGTAAGAGTCTTCTCTGTCTTCCCGTCCGCCCGGAGGGATTAGCCAGTAAATGTTTGTCTGTAGGCCGCCCACTTTGTGACCCAGTCCGTTCCTCGCACCGGCATAAACAGTCCCGTGTGGATTTGACCTCTGACCCCCCCCCCCCATCTCTTCCTCCTCTTCTCGTTCCAGATGACAACAGCGAGAGTGAGAGCGACTCGGATGACAGGTTTAAAGGTGAGAGGCCACGGTCTGCGCTTGGAAGCGGACGCACTGGCATGACGTGTTGGTCTTAGACTGTGACTCCTTTTGTATGTTTGTTTGGGGGATTGGTCACGCGGTGCACCTAAGGGTTGGACACCTAAGGGTCTTTGTTAGTTTTGATGAGTTCTTGTTTGAAATGACTACATCTGTCCAGTGATGGGTGTGGACCACGCACGTTTAACTGAAAATTGTAAAACATTATTTTGAAGCAATCGAAATTTGCAAACAATGGCAAACATGCATTAGGTCCATATAAACAATTTAGTACTGTTTGGTTTGCTTTGGTATTTCTTCTGAAATGTAGCGATCACTTAAACACAGACTTCCAGAGTCAGACGTGTCTGTAAGAACTCTGTTTGGAAGGTGTCATTCTGGGAATGTCGGTTTTTCCCCTGAACGTTTGTGTCTGAGGTATCTTCCTTGGTTTCTTACAGTTTCCAGAGGTTTCGGCGTGTTTTCACCAAGCTATGCAAAATCGATTTTGAAATGTGAATACAGTGTGGTTTCATTGCGTCAAAGCAATCCAACAGGGCGGCTAGAGGTTGCGCAAACACTTGGAGGTTAACCACGTCCACTGTCCGTTCTCGTTCTCAACGTGTCCTGTTGTGCCTCCCCAGCCCACACCCAGAGGCTACTGAAGCTGCAGTCCATCTTGAAGCGAGCGCCCAGCTACCGCACCCTGGAGCTGCAGCTCATAGAGTGGCAGGAGCGGGAGCTCTTTGAGTACTTTGTGGTGGTCTCCCTGAAGAAGAAGCCCACCAAGAACTCCTATTCCCCCGTGGTCACCTACCAGTTCCCCAAGGTAAGAGCGCTGCGGAGATCATCGATCACCTCTGGAGCGTCAAGGCCGCTTCAAAAGGTTATGCTGACCTTTCGACCTTTGTGGTCCAGAAAAGTATTTTACTTGGAAACGTGTAAGTCTTAGTCAATTACCAAGTATTACAAAAATGGAACACTGTGGATCCACTTTCAGTGGGATTTGCTGTTTGTGTAACTCAACACCGTAGTTAGCCCTAGGGCCTCGACATGTAAAGTGTTGGGAGGTGGGACACATAGCAAAAGAGGGAGTGGGAAAAATTTAGAACAGGAAGTAACGCTCATTTAAACTGAAATTGTATTGACCGCCAAGGACATACATCTACGGCTGACAGACAGCTGCACATGACTGGCTGAGAGGCGGCCTGCTGCAACAGAAGGCTTCACTTCACACTGCCACTTCTCCTTAATGGTAACTGATTAGATCAGAAACCGGAGGGCATAGCAGTTCAGTTGAGTTCAGTTTGCCGCTGTGGTGTGAAAACATCATTTGTCAGAGGTCAGACTGCAGCGTAACGCCAAGAGCCCTCAGACTTCCAACAATTCCAAGCACACGGACAACTGTAGGGCCCTTCTTCCAGAGGCCTCCTATATGAGCCATTCCTCATGCCAGGCCCCTGTTGCGGGAGTACGCGGAAAACCTGGAGCCCTGTGACCCGTGGCCCCGGCTGAACGTTTCAAATTGAAATTGCAACGGCTCATTTTCTTACAGAACAACATTTGTTTGTGAGGTCAAACGGCTTATCTTCTCCCTGTCCGGCAGTCAAGGGTGTAGATCCTGAGATTGGGGAGGAGGAGGAAGAGGGGGGAGTTGCGGTAGCTTCTTGACAGTAAGTGGTGTAACCAGGAAACGTCCCTCTATGCTAGTTAAGTGTTTAGTTACTTTGAGATCTCTCTCTTTTTCCCCCTCCAGCTCGCTTAGATTTGCCCCCGCGATACGGTCCCTGGGGGAGGCCAAGGTATGCTGGCCGGCTGCCAGACAAAAGCTGGGCTCCGTGACGTCAGCAGGGGGTCCCGGTGGGAAGGGGTGGATGGGAGAGAACGTGTGGGGAGAAGGGCAGTGAACAGAGGCTGAGCAGCGCTGGACTGTGGGGAGGGGTTAACCCTGGGTGGGAGAATGTTTGATCTGAACGTTTATTCTTGTTGTGGCGGAGGAGGTCCCGAGGGACAATTGAGAATGAGTGTTTGACTGGGTCCTGAAGTAAACAAGAGCTCAGTTTTCCTTCTCCCTCTTCCTCCCCTTCGACTTTACCTCCCTCTTCTCCTTTTTGTAATTTCCATTCCCTTCTCTTCTCTTCTATTTTTTTCTTTTCATTCTGTTCTCTACTCTTTTCCTCTCCTCTCTGCTCTGCTCTTCTCTTCTCTTCTCTTCTCTTCTCTTCTCTTCTCTTCTCTTCTATTCTCTGGTCTTCCCTTACTCTGTGCTCTTCTTCTCCAACCTCTCCAACATCTTTGTTTTTCTCCTTTCGTTTCCAACAGTTAGAGAGGCCTACCAAGTTGATGAGGGAGGCGGAGCAGAGGCTGAAGGCCATCCCTCAGTTCTGCTTTCCAGATACCAAGGACTGGAGCCCGGTGTCTGAGTACAGCAGGTAAGGTCTGCCTGGGAGCTGCTTGGACCACTGCGTTCTGCTCTCCAAGTCTCGCTCTCCTGCCGCTTGCAGAAACACCATCACTGGTTGCTCATCCTACTGGCTGTCTGGCTGTCTGCATGTGGGGGTGGTTATGATAATGGTGGATGATAGCATTCTCTTGTGTGTCATATGCCTTTGCCTGTGACTGTTTACCAGCTTGCTCTGCTGTGACTGTGTCTTCGGCTCTACCACCACGTAGTGTCTGTGTCTCAGAGGTGCGCATATCAACACCTCTTCAACACATTGGCATCCAAGCACACGTTTGTTTCACGTTGTTTATATGTTAGTAACCAACGTGATGTGGGGTCTCCCCTGCTTTAGCTTCGCCCATTGAGCCAGAGCCACACCGGCCTACATTTCAAATCTCCAAGCACGGATTCTTCCAATATGACCACTTCAAAATTATTGGCTTGCTTATCATATTCCTATTATTAAAGATTGAGGATCATTCCCCACGGACACATGCATGCACTACAAAAACAAAAAGGTTATGCAAAACTTACGATAGCATTATCAGCATGAAAGCAGACACATCTGCCAATCTCAATTGCCAAACAGACTCAGAGAGTAACAGCTGACACAGTACCAGAGCAGCAGAATCTGTCTGTGCTATCAGCACATCAAAGGCGTCTCTGTGTTGATGAGATGGTGTAACATCCTGATAACACCCCACAGCTTTGATTTGTGCTGTGATAGCATCTCTGCTGCGCAGAAAGCTGCCTACCTCTATCACTCTCACCCTCTTTGATCAGTGTTTAGCCATCAGAACAACTGCATGTGTCTTTGACAAACATGGGGGCTAATTGTGTGTGTGTGTGTATGTGTGTGTGTGTGTGTGTTTGCGTGTGTGTGTTCTCATTTCTTGCTGCAGTGAGACGTTCTCCTTCATGCTGACCGGGGAGGATGGCAGCCGGAGGTTCGGGTACTGTCGGCGCCTGCTGGTAAGCCTGACCACGACCCCCCCCACCCCACCCAGCTCTGTTTGTTACCTCTGGCTCCTCAGCGTCAACATCCAGCTGGCTCCTCCTGCCCGATGCGTCCTGTCACCACCGGCCTGGGCGGGGACACCAGGACTGAAGGGAATAAAATGAGTCTTTAATGACTGCCTGTGACAAAGAGGTTATTCTTAGGGGGGGGACCTTTAACGCCGACCTAGATGAGCTGTCGTCAAAAGGGACTCTGTGTAACGAGGGTTTCTCAGAAGGGCAGTGACGAACTGTGGGAAGCAGTGCTACGTCTAAAACGTTGTCGGAGTGTTGAGACGAGCGACAAGGCCTTTGATGTCGTGCTCTGTTGATCTCCCCCCCCTCACCCGTGTTTGACTTGTGGTCCAAAAAGGCCATGTGAGTTTGACAATGTGGTGATTTTATTTGCCGTGTGGTATGCCCGTGTAGGTTTACACTTCGGCGGTGTGTATATTCTCAAAGACTTTTGAGTGTGTGTTTGGATGTGTGTGTATGTGTGTACATGCAGGTCTCAGCACTCTACTTCCACACGTCGTTGTATAGTTTGGCGGCTCTGAAGGATTGCGCGTGTAGAGCAGACATAGTACATTCGTGGTTGAATAGTGTTTTGGGTCTTTGCAAGCTAAAAACATGCTGACTTACCGGTGCAGTGGCCGGTCGATGGGTTTGAACGGAGGGAGAGAGGGCGCCGCAGGCCTGCTTCTTGCCTGGTAGTTGTCCATGGGGACTGGCATTAGCTGAGCATTCCTCAGGACTGAACAACTCCACATGCTTGATTTAATCATCCATTTTGAAAAAGCAAGGGGAGAAACTCGCTGGCCAAATATGGACAAGGGGACGGGGATTTTGCAGACGCGTCCGCAGCGTTTGGCCCAGTGTGTTCTCGGTTTGGCTCCAGCGGAGAAGAGGGGGGGGGGCAAGGTGATGGCTAAGGGAGCAGACGGAGCACCTGTGGTTGCTTAACAATGGGAAGCCCATGCTTGGCCCACGCTGAAGACTTCCAGCTCCTACACACGGCCCCTCTGTTTACCAGAACCATTGTAAACCCACTGACCCTGCACCTTGGTCAAATTAGTGACGTGAATCCATTCGGCTCTCTGACTAAATGGCACCAAGTGAAGCAAGCATGTGTTTGAAAAAATGCTGCTAAACCCCCAGCCCTACAGGCGGACTTGAGAATGTTCATTGTAGATGTAGTTAACTCTAAGTGTATAATATAGAGTCATCCGTTTCCTTTCCCATTCGACCCGGGTCTGCTGCATTCCGTCATGCGTTTTGTTACTGAAGTGTGTAAGGAAGCACAATCTGCTTATTTGCAGTCTCACACGGCTTCCCCGTTCTGTCTTGTCCCACCTGACCATTGTCTGATCTCCGTGACTAATGAGTGTCTATGTGACGGTGCAGCCCAGTGGAAAAGGACTACGCCTTCCAGAGGTCTACTGTGTCATCAGCCGGCTGGGCTGTTTCGACTTGTTTGCCAAGGTGAGCTCTCTCTCTCACACACACACACACACACACACACACACACACACAATCACACACACACACACACACACACATAATCACACACACACGCTCAGACACTCACACTCACGCAGACACACACACACACGCGGGTCATGCCATAAAGGCCTGTCCCCCAGTTGAAGCACCTCGACTCCCCGAAGGACTTGCCTTGAAGCGCTGCCAGAACATTCCCTCAGAAGTCATTGATTCAGCGTAAACATAAATCACATCATTTTCTCTCTCCGCCTGATTTGCCGCAGTAATAGTTTTCCACCCGCTCATTCAGAGCCATGTTTATGCTAAGTACAAAGGGCTTGTTTTTTTGAAGCTCTCCTGCCTTATCTTCAGACACATATCTATTTTCTCTCTAAAGGAAGGTGTGTTTTCATGTTGAATAAACCCCGTTGAGTTGTGAGCTGCGGTCTGCTGTGTCTGAATATGGGTACCTTATGAATGAATTGTGCCAAGGTGCTGTACCATGGTGCGAGGGATATTAGTTTTCAACCACTAGTGAAGGCACGGAGGAAGGGGGATTGCCTGTACACGCACTGCACTTAACTATGGTCCGCAGACTGCATTGCAGTCCTCGTAAGTTGTTTAGGTGAAGAGACTACATCAGTCATCAAGCTAAATAACCAATGAGAGAGTTGACAGCGTTGGTCAGCTTGAGGGGCCTCAGAATACATAGAAACACTACAGGGCTACATGACAGGGACAAAGGGCTGGACAGATTGTGCTACATAAGGACGGCCTGACTGGCCATATTGTATTGATACCAGGGACAAAAGCTCACAATAGTATCTAACAGGCCCATCCTGTGGCCTGGGGCACTGTGAAGGAGGAAATACTCTCCTCTAGAGATTCCTGAGTGTTTTAAGAGTAAATGGAAGAGAACGGCAGTGTTTTGTTTCAGAGGGAACGAAGTGTGTGTGTGTGTGTGTGTGTGTGTGTGTGTGTGTGTGTGTGTGTGTGTGTGTGTGTGTGTGTGTGTGTGTGTGGTGTGGTGTTGTGTGTGTGAGGGTCAGATACGTGGTTTAAGGGTGATGGACGCCTTCAGGGAGAACAAGAAAGAGACTGGGGGCTGGAACTAGATCTGGGTCAACAGAGAGAGA
>JAVQJS010067065.1:0-12957 GCA_036024795.1 Galaxias rostratus | reverse complement strand
GTGTGTGTGTGTGTGTGTGTGTGTGTGTGTGTGTGTGTGTGTGTGTGTGTGTGTGTGTGTGTGTGTGTGTGTGTATTTGGGTGTGTGAGCGAGAGCACGAGAGAGTTGGAGAGAAAGAGAGATGGAGATAGATGGAGAGAGAAAGGGAAAAAAGAGAGAAGGTCAAAACCACCAACAGTTACACATTTGGGAGTTTCCAAATCACTCTCTGCCTGTGGTATCACTGATAGGTTTCTAAAAGGTAATATGTTCGTGGCTCAGGGGGCCTCTGAGAAAACAGTTTGAATAGAGAGCCTTGTGCATGGGTGATGGATGATGTGTGTGTGTGTGTGTGTGTGTGTGTGTGTGTGTGTGTGTGTGTGTGTGTGTGTGAGCGGGCCGGTTTTGCCCCCCCCCCCATTGATTGAATTAGGCCATTGCTTTCCTGAGGAGACGTGTGAAAGAGGGGGCCTGTAGGGGAAGTGTATCAATAAGCAGGGGGATGGAGGGAGAGGGGCGCTGCCGCAGGGAGGAGGGCAGCACGCTCCGGGTGACGCCTGCCCACTCAGCAGCAGATTGGGAGGCCTTGGAGGCCTACCGTCTGTCGACGCCTGCTCTGGGACAGAGAGGGAGGGAGGTAAAGAGGGAGCGAGGGAGGGTGAGAGAGGGAGGCAGTGAGGGAGGGAGGAACTGGCAAGAGAAAGAGGGAGCGAGGAAGGGGGAATGAGAGAGGGACGGGGAGAGAGGGAGGAAGAGACGGAGAGAGAGAGCGGGAGGGAGTATGAGACAGAGAGGCAGGATGAGAGAGGCGGGTGGAGAGAGAGAGAGAGAGGGGGGGGGGGGGTTAGAGAGGGAGGGATGAGGGTGGGTGTAGGGTAATGGTGTTGGCTCACACGGTCTGCGCTTCAGGTTCTGTCAGACTGTGTGGACTGTGGACACTGCCTGTCCCCCACTCTACTCCACCAGGTCACACTGCCTATCCCCCACTCTACTCTACCAGGTCACACTGCCTGTCCCCCACTCTACACTCCCTGTCCCCCACTCTACACTGCCTGTCCCCCACTTTACACTGACTGTCCCCTCGAGTTGGGGAAAGGTAGAACCAGGGTAGCTGTTTCTGCCGCTGCGGCTGTTCACTATTCTGAAGGTTTCTTATTCATTCTCCTGCCCTGCAGCTGCAGGCGGGGGTGACACCACCCGGGCTTTAAAACCACGCCGGTTTGTCCGTCTGTCTGTCCGTGTACGGCTGCTTCCTGGCGAGCGGTGAGTGTTGAGCAGGGGGTGCATGGCTTTGTTTCGGAGAGGGAGAGAGCTTTGGATGGGGGACCCCTGTGAGGCCGTTGGCAGCAGAGCCCCGCTGTGGCAGATTGATATTTGTAATTGAAGGGAAGCTGTCACGCAGCATCCAACCAGAAGGGAGCTGCCACGGAGGCGCTCGCTCCATTAAATACGGTTTGTTTAGAAATGATTATTCTGATGTGGGAGTTGAGTATTCATCGGGGGCGCGCTCGCTCAAGGGGCCTCGTGGTGTTGGCGCGGCACGAGACACACACACAAACACACGCACACACACACACACACACAAGGGATAGACACAAGTGTGCACACACAGACACTAAGGGATAGAGAAACATATACACAAGCGCAAATGTACACAAACCCAGAGCAGGCGTTTAGAGAGTGTTAAAGAGGCATGAGAACATATGAAGCCACTCGAACACAAAGACACACTCACACAAACACACAGTTCCGCTTTTCCACATCTGATGTTTCCTCGAGATTGAGAGACGGGTCGGGTGAATGTCCAGTGAATAGGGCCGAGCAGGGGTCCGGTGAAGTCCCTCCAGATCCAACCCCAGATAAAGTAGCATCTTCCTCCAGCGGAGGGCCCTCTGTCAGCAGGGCAGCTCTCATCACCAGTCCTCAGGAACAAGGCCCTTCTCTCTGGGCAGAGGAGCCCCACCTTCTGGTCCCCTTCCTTTGGTCAACTGGATCTTCCTGCTGAGTGACATGGGCAAGGGCTGAGCAGGACAGCCTGTTGACTGTGGCCCTAGCTGGCCCCCCACCCCTCCTCTCTATCACTGCTGTCCATCCCACCTCCGCTGACCCAGTCCCCGAGCCATTGTCCCTGCTGACATGTCCCCTACATTGTCCAAATGGGCCTAAACATGTCCAACAGAGAATTATCTTTTCAGAGGGCCAAACACCATGATCAAGATGAGTCGTTTAATGGCTGGCCATTTGCAATGCACACATTTGTGCTTTTTGTTCCTTCTCTGTTCTGTCTAGGTTGGCTAACTAGATCGGAGCAGTTGGTTTCTACAGTTGAACTGATGACTGCATGGTGTGATTGCACTTTTATCAAAGTTCCTATTCAGAATAACGCTATTGAATATAATGCTAAACATTTATGATTTTTTATTCATCATAGTTTATTGTATTATTTTAACTTAAAGTCTGCAGCCAGAGATATAGCGTTGTATTACAACATGTGAGGTCGAGTGCCCACTAGAAGGCCGCTGCGAACTATTTCCACTGTGAGAAAAAAAGAAAACCTTGTCTGTTATAAACCATGCAACTCAGTTCAGGATTGTGTGGTGTAGTGCGTCATCTAGTGGCCAAATAGGGTGAGCACTACACAGGACAGTATTGATCTCTTTCAAGGTTCTAAACGTTTGCAATTGGCCATGCTTAGTCACAGCGGTTGTACCGAGTAGCAACACAGCCTAACTTGCATATATTGCAAATACACAAACGCATACGAACACAATTTGGTCAGAAATTAACAAATATGCCATGTCATTGAGTCCCTTGTATAATTAGCATGGAGTGCCCTCTCTTTGTTTGACCAGATCCTGTAGTGCTCCCTGTGTCACCTGATCCCTTATTAAACTTCAACCCCCAGCTGAGCTTAGTAGGGGAGCATCACTATGACATGTGGGGTTTATCATAACACACACAAACACACACACACACACACACACACACACACACACACTCAAACACACACACACAGACACACACACACACACACACACACACACAAACACACACACACACACACACACACACACACTCACACACACACACACACACACACACACACACACACTTACACACAAACAGAATACCCACAAGTGAACCACATGGTAAAAGAGCACAAAAAGAGAGTGGAACTAAAAAGACTGTTGTAGTCGTCAACAACAGCAGCCATCGCATAGTGACGGAGAGCATCCTGTTCGAATCTCAATCTCCCACACTCTGCAACCTGATGACGGCCGTGGATCTCCAGTTCACTAGCCGGCAGGTGAAACCTCATCTCGGGTGGTTTAATATTTCACGAGCGCCGAGTGTTTGGTCCCCCCCCCGCCCCTCGTGTGGGAGTGGGGGAACAGCTGTGCTCCTGAGCTCCCTCCACGTCGGAGCGTCTGGCCGGCAGCAGCAGGTACACAGCCCCACGGCATCCCATCTGAAGGCATCTGATAGCAGGTAGGACTCGTTTAATCCATCCCACTTAGGGCTTGATTTGATTACTGTGGCGGCGTGTTGATTTCATTGGCTTTTCTCAAAACGTGTGCCACAGACGTTTCAATTGAGGCCATAGTGTGCCGACTAACCACAAGGGCCTATGTATTTACAAATTATTATAATAATACATTCAATTTACAAGGCGCCTTTCAGGGCACACAAGGTCGGCGAATAGTTTGAAGGGTGATAAAGGAGGCTCAACATTTTGGGGGTTTACTGTCATCGGCCTGCCATTAGCAAAGACATGGTTTAGGAAACTCGTTGGAAGGAATCCAAAACTTTTTGGACTGTTGTGCTGTGTAGTCTGTGTCAAAAGAATGGCCTGTGAGCAGCATAGGTGCGGCCTTTTCTGGCAAGCACAGTTACAAACGAAGACACACTGATAGTGAGCAAAATGTTGCCTTTTTGTCTTTGATCTCTTCACAGTGACCCACAGTGACTCACAGTGACTGCCATCTTCAGTTTCAGTCACGCACACGCACCAAGCCAAACGTTTGCAACTCATTCAGGCACCATGTATGTGAATTCTTCTGGGACTGAGAATGTGTCCCTGTCACTCACCTTCCTGGGGAAGAAAGTAGGGAGGCACTGCTCCGTGGCACCAGCATCAAAACAGCGTAAGTGTCTTTTGAGTGTCCGTCTACGTGTGCGTCCATAAGTCTACTTATACACAGCCAGGATCTCACTGTAAATCTCACAGTACCTGAGTTTTGAATAGGGTTTACATGTATGTGTTTTTGCTCAGGTGCCTGGGAGACCACCACATTGTCCCAGGACCCAGAGGATCCTGCGGGGCCTTCACGGGGACGCCAGGCCCCGGCAGCGGTCACCGTGCTGGAGGAGCTCCCAGGCAGTGTCCCTGACCTGAGAGAGGAAGCTCAGCAACACAGACCATGTCCTGTACACAACACACACATAGACCACCTGGACCAGGACACAGGTCAGCCTGTCACCACACTAACGCGCCCACTTCCCAGGAGAGCTGACCTGGGAAGAGACTCTGAACCTAACCGCAAAGACCCACGTGATAGAGATCATAAACCACTTCCTAAGACCCTTTTAAGACTATTCTAACACCAGACTCCTAACTTTGAACAAGCATTGTATTTCATATACAGACTCCACACATCGTTGTGTATCTGGCTTGTAGCGTTTTTATTGTTCATGTTTTAATCTCTATCCAAAAGGTGATTCTGAAAGGACAGTTACAGTGTGATAACCCAGCTATTACTGCAGAGGCAGAGAAGGGGTTGACAATGAGATTGATGCAGTGAGTAAAGTATAGGGTAGGGGCTAAAGTCTTAACGTCACTGTTGGTGAAACTTCTAAAAAGGGGATAACTAGGTACTGAATTATCCATAAACGTTTCTAAATGTAACATAATGTACAGTCTATATCCATTTTGGACATCAGAGCTGTGGACCTGCTTGCATCAGTTGTGTGGTATGACTTTATGAATATAATATTTATTAAACTGTAAACCGTGTTTTAAACTTCCGAACCTAATAATATATATAATTTATCAGACAATAAATATATTTAAAGTAATGATATCTTCTGTTTTTATTCTTAAAGCATACGGTGCACCCATTTCTCCATAGGTCCATTTTAAGCTAGCTCTAATGTTAAACAAATCATGAAACATTCCATAAAGCTTCAACCATGCTAAACCAATCATAAAACATTGCATTACACAAGCTTATATTGACCTATAAATTATTGTTTGAAGGTGAGGCTAGCTGGAATTCAGCTCCGCTCTGTAGCCGATGTTGTCTCCTAAGCACAGTTTGTGGTGTATGTCTGTGTGTGTGTGCGTGTGTGTGTGTGTGTTTCTAATTAAATACACCCATCTTTGAGGACAAAAGTAATTCTCCACTCTTTGTCCCACTTGAAGCTGTGGTTGAACATCAGACTTTTTGGTTGAGGAGATGGGCTGCGTTTCGCCGCTGGATCGGAGCAGATCGCCGTAGGGACCAAGGTACGGGCCTGAGAAACAAAACATAGAGTAAACAAAGTAGACACTCGGTTTTGAGAGGCCGTGTTGACTTTCGTTTATCTCCAATAGGACAGTCTGAATCTCGTCTGTCTGTTGGGAGTGAGGGACACAAAGCTGGGGACAGATCAGCGGACGTCAAGATCTACATTCCATATGAGTCGGCCGAAGTCTGCATAACACAGGTAACGAGTCACTCTCAGACCACAATGTAGCAGCACACCTAGCAATAACACCGGTAGGGAGTTACCCTCACACCAAACACAGCGTAGCACTACACTTGTGCATAACATAGGTAGGGAGTTACCCTCACACCAAACACAGCATAGCACTACACTTGGGCATGACACAGGTAGCGAGTTACCCTTACACCAAACACAGCATAGTACTACACTTGGGCATAACACAGGTAGCGAGTTACTCTCTGTACATCTGTTTACAGTAGATCTCAAAGTATTTTATTTGTCAGATGCACAGTAAAATGTTGGATCATTCTGGGCAAAGAAATTCTTATGGCATGGCAGGAAGCAACTTCGTAGAACAGAGCCAAAATATCCATACCAGATAGCAGATCTGACCCTGTCAACCTGAAACACCGTAGATCGCTGAGGACATGCAGACCATGAAGACCCGCCACTTGGAGATGGTGCAGGAACTGGAGGAGAACTTTCAAATTGCGGCCAGAGACAATCAAGTGTGTAACGCATGTTGTGTGTTTTTCTTGTGATGTGTTGATGTTTTAGAGCTAGTTGATGTCCTTCCAGAAGTTATTTAAATGCCTCACCACTCTGTGACCAGGAGCGTACCATTCAGAAGATAAGGTCACACTACCAGATCAAGCTGAACACGCTTAGGAGAATCCTGGACCTCTACCAGGAGAAGGTAGAGAAGAAGAATGCCAACTTGGAGGAGAGAGTCAAGGTGAGGTCTTAGAGCTTTCAAGCCCACTTGTGAATTAAGGAGGGAATTCTCATTCTATGCTGAATTAGATACACATTCTTAAGCTATATTACTGTTGGACTGAACCATTTAGAAAGTACACTTTGTCCCAGTCATATAGTCACATACTCATACCTAGGCCCTACGCAGACAGAATGAGATTCTTCTGGAGGAGCAGAGAGATGTGAGAAGGAGGAGTAAAGAAGAAGCCCTAACCTGGCAGAAAGAGAAGGTTTGTGTGTGTCTGCTTTCACTCATCATACCTTTACAAAAGTACTAGTAAAAGGAAAAGAGAAAACACTAACAACTTCACGTATGAACGGCCATAAATAGCATGCGATTGTTGTTTTGTCCCTGCCAGCTATTGTGTCTTTAAAGTTCCTTTTCAAAATAATTTCGTCCTTTATCAGAGTAAAATGCTGGAGTTGTTCTCAAACCGGTTGGATGTCCTCCACAGTCACCAGGCCTCCAGTAAGTCTTTGTGTGACAGCGTATTGTGTAAGACAACATAACAAAACACTTTTTAGTAATGCTTTGAAATGTGCCATACAGCTTTACAGGAACTGCAAATGGCAAGACAGGAAGTTGGAAAAGTACAGGAAATGTTGATGTCATCCTCACAAGTGAACAATCCACAGGAGAATGTTCCGGAGGCAATGGAGAACGAGGGTCCGATGCTGCCTGGAGTAAGCGATCCAGTGTTCTCATGATGACCGTATATTATATTTTACTATGTCAAAACAGCAATATGTGACACTACCTAGCTTTGACCCTCAGGACTGCAGTGACCAAGAGCTGCCACTTGAAGGGGCTAAAGCTCGCCTGGAAGAACTCAAAGAGAGTCTCTACCAGAGGGAGAGGGAGATCACTGAGCTAATGGAGGCAGAGAGAAGCCCCATCCCACACCCACCCTGTAGTGTGCTGCTACAGGCTGTCATCCAGAAGGTTTCACAACCACTCTCCAAAAGATATTCTGATCTGAATTCAAAAACACCTCTAAAATAATGAGGGATCCATTACCAACCAAACCTTGATCATGTAGAAAAAGATCCCACCATTTGCTTTCATATCTAATTTAACAGTTGCAACAGTTAATCTGAGCTAATTAGGATTGTGGGTCCCAGGCCCACAGGATCTGTAGTGAAGTGGTGGAAGCCAGAGCTCAACTGGACCAGCTGATGGAGGAGAACCACAAGGCCTTGGGCCAAGCCAGAGAAAAGCTTGAACAGCTGCATATTACTGCAAACAGCCATAAGGGGGAGGCAATTGATCCTGAGCATGAACGGTTAGTCCTTCAATTAAACTTGCATATAATTGTTGTCAAAACTATTTAATCGCAATTCTTCCACTCTGTGAAGGGCTGCAATATTAATTGATGTTCCCGTTTGTTGTTCCAGATCAGACTCCTCTGGGGAACATGTGTCCCATCTGGCCTTGCTTGAGGAGGCTGTGAGGGAGTGTGAGATCGCCCAGATGGCTCTAGAGACCATTAGGTCTGGGGGCAACCCTCCTCACCAAGGTAAGCACAGTAAATCTCCACTGGCCAGTGTCTGCTTTCAAACACACATGACACCTGTTTCCGTCTTCTCTGTGAATCCATGTTTCCTCTTCATCCATCCCCTCTCCTTTTTCTCCTTCTACCCTCAGAGTGTGAGACGGCCGGAGACTTGGAGGACATCATGGACGTCCACGCCGCTGAGGGTGCAAAGACGATTGGACAACAGCTGCTGCTCCTCCAAGACCAGGTTAGCCCCCTCAGTGTTGATTGTGCTAGTCGGCATGAGGCGGACTGGCTACTGCATACATCCCAGCATTGAAAGCAATACCCTCACAGTAAATCTCTGCGTTATCCACCTGGGACCTGCATCTCCTAGCTGAAGCTCATGAGAGAGCAGAACAAGAGGACCATAGAGATCTACACGTCAGAGAGGACCATGAGGAAGAAATACTTGAACATGGTGGAGGACATGAAAGGTGCACAGAGATGTTCTCGCACACCAGCGTCGTCTCTTTTTGTAACACACAGCTCTGCTGTTCTAACTAAGGGCCTATCTTGTTCCCGCTCCAAGGAAAAATACGAGTGTTCTGCCGTATTCGCCCAATCAATCGGGTTGAAGCCGCTCAGGGCGGAGCCATCATCGTGGATCGAGTTGATGACTACACGGTTAGTTTGGAAACCCCCCGTGGGCCACGCGAATTCCAGTTTGACAAAGTGTTCAATCCCGAGAGCTCTCAGGAGGAGCTGTTCCTGGACACCAACAGGTAAGCCAAGTCTTTCTAATTTGTTTCTTGTTGGAGTTGTAGCCCTGTGATTGGTCGATCAAGATGATTTGGGTAGAACTTCCTGCCTCAAAAGAAAACTTTGTTTACATGATCACATACTTCCCTATTAAGCCAATTAAATCTTACCAACCTATTAAAAAGCATTCCACTTATAGTTTTCAATTGTCCTATTCATATATAAATGTGGCTACGGATTATCCCCTCTTAGAAAAAATTAACAGCTTGGACAATGAATCCGGTTTTCTCTCCAGATTGATACAGCTAGCCATCGATGGCTACAATGTTTGCATCTTTGCCTACGGCCAGACAGGCTCAGGGAAGACGTACACTATGGTGGGAGACAAGGAGCAGAAGAGTCCAGGCATAATGCCCCGAGCCTTCAACGCTATTTTTGACATCATCCAGGAGAACAACACCAAGTTTGAATTCAAGGTGTGGCTATGGCAACAAGCCAGTCTCAGGCAAAAATATAGTCCTTGATGACCCTTACACGATCAATCTCACAAGACATCTAACATTTGATTTCCCTGGTGAACCCTTTCTTGCTACAGGTGTCAGAACTATAAAACACTGACTTAATCTTCATCATCTCACCCCCCTCGACCCACTGCCTGCCCCCTCTCCCCCCTTCCCTCTTCTTCGTGCCACCCAGGTCTCAGCCTACATGCTGGAGTTGTACAACGACCGCCTCCAGGACCTCTTTGTGAGCGGTGGCGAGGCCCAGGGTAGCCGGCGGGTGGAGATCAAGAGGAACAGAAAGGGGCTTGTGTTTGCCCAGGGAGCGGAGACAAAGGAGGCCTCCAGTCCCCAGGAGCTGTTTGCACTGTTCCAGCAGGCGGTTGCCAACCGACACATCTCGGCCACCAGTACGCTAAGTGAATGACGGCCCATCAAACGGGTCGTGGTTAATGGTCTGGACTGATTGTTTTAACGTCAGTCAGTGCAAAATTTGAACGCTATGCGGGTCCGTCATGACCGAGCAGCACGGAAAGTGGGATGGCTGCTAAAACAAGGCATCCTCATAAAAAAAAGGAACAAAGTATACCCGTAATCTATCTGTTAGCTAGCAGAATATGTTGTAGGGCCGAGATTGGTTTTATGTGACTTTGGTAAATTAAGAATATTTTTGTAATTTGCCACTTACATATCCTATGTTTACTGTTTGTCTTTCAATGTTTCATCAGTGTCAATATCTTCTTTGTCTCTTGACATGATGTCTACCTCAGTGTCCCCTGTTTGTCTCATGATTGGATGTCTGCCTCCACAGAGATGAATATGGAGAGCTCCCGCTCTCACCTTATCGTAGGCATCGTGGTGGAGAGCAGGAATCTGACCAATGGGAGCGTGAGCTTTGGGAAGCTGAGTCTGGTGGACCTAGCCGGCAGTGAGAGAGCTGCCAAGACCGGCGCCAAGGACCATCAGCTCAAGGTCGTTGATTGCACATGAATCATGCGTTGCATCTTTGACGTGATTCTTCAGATTTTTATCTGAACTCTCCGTGTGCCTGTCTGTCTGTCTGTCTGTCTGTCTGTCTGTCTGTCTGTGCGTGTGGTTGGCTAGCATCTTACAGCTCAATATTTCCCACTGACTCATTTTAACCCTTTCCTTAATCTCTGCTCCTTCGCACCACCCACTAACCACCTCCATCCTTTGCTCTGCAGGAGGCCAACTCCATCAACAAGTCCCTGAGTGCCCTGGGTGACGTGATCTCGGCCCTGTCCTCGGAGCTGCCCCACGTCCCCTACAGGAACAGCAAGCTCACACAGATCATGCAAGACTCCCTGGGGGGAAACGCCAAGACCCTCATGATTGTCAATGTCTCCCCCTCCGAATGCAACCTGGATGAGACGCTCACCTCCCTGATGTGAGAGAAGCCTAGAACCAGCATGCCATGCTGTCTTTCAACCCACCCTTAGATGTATTGTGTGGCTACTGCCAGGAGCCTTATATTCATGTTTAAATTTGAAGTAAGGAGACTTACAGGTGCGTTTTAACCCCCAGCTATGCCACCCGAGTGAAGGCAATCACCAATAATGCCCAGAGGAATGTGGAGAGCAAAGAGATAGCGCAGCTTAAAGAGGTAGTCCCATAGAACCACACCACCATTGACCACCAAAATAACCATGCAGGCTATAATCTTCTCTCCCATAAGTAATGATCTTAATGGGCTCAAAAATACTTTGACAGTACATCCCGAATGTAATTATTTCACCATCTACTTCTTTATGCTCTGCTGTTTTGTCCCAATTCTGACAGGTGATCCTGAAACTGCGATCCGGTCAGACAGTGGAGGAGGAGGAAGTTTGACCTCATTGAACTTGTAGGGGTGTGTTAGCTGGGGTGCCTGTCTACACAGACTCCACTCCAGGCTGGCCTCCCGGCTGTTACCCAGCACTATCAGTCAAGCCAAAATATCAAACAAGAGACAGAAGGGCATTATGATGTTTTCTTGTGCTTGTAACTCACAATCTCACATGGTGCGTAGAATAGATTTTCATTTCACCAATTATGAGTTTTATCAGCGGTGTGTGTGCATGTGTGTGTGTTTGTGTGTGTGTGTGTGTGTTTCACACGAGGTGTCTGTTCCAGTCTAATCCGCCATGCCCAGTACCTCAAGGGCGGAAGGGTAACATGGAGCCAGAGGGTCCGTAGGGGCATCGCGTGCAGGTCTCTAATGGGAACCTCCGTCCGGGACGGGCAGAACGAGGCCCACGGGGCCCCCGGAGGACCCCAGGGGCAATTAGGAAGTCACTTGGCTAGTTTGTGCTTCCAGTTATGTAGAAAGCCTCTTCAGCTGGCTACATTAAGCATTTGTCATTAGGGCTGGCCCCGTAGGTAAAAGCCTTCCCAGGCTTCCCACTGTCACGCAGTCAGATCCCATAGCAGGGAACAGAGGGGTCACCCTCCAACACGCAGAGTCCCTGTTCTGTTGGTTTTGAGGACGACGGGGAGCCGCACTAAAATTAGAGGGCTTGGGGGCAGACTACAGGACAGGGAGGTAAAAGGGTGCCAGGATTCTAGGGAACAGTGGGTTGGATGCAAGAGTTGGGTTCCCTAGGATCACCAGTGTGTTGGTTTCAGTTTGCTGTTAGTGTCCGGTATCTACTGGAAATTGAATGTGGCATTAGCGGTACAATTTTCAGTAAATGCTGTGTTGTAGGGAAGACGGACACGTAGGGAAATTCAGGGTCTGATACAAATGTATTGATATGATTTGTTGCTCGGAGGCCTCTAAACCGAGCAGCCTTCCTAAAAACTCTATATTGCACTGTTGCCATGTACAGCCTTAACAAGCGTAGCCTTCACCAACTTATAATAAGTTATATAATGTGTATTACCAAAAATATAACTTTAAAGTGGTTAGTACCACATCCAAAAACAAATCTGTTCAATTTCTGTTTGTCATTTCCTTTAACCTGCCACCCCTGATGGATGGATGCAGTTCAATATTTTTACATTTTGGATTAGGATCAGAACTATTTAGATGACTAGTTTCTGTCTACAGTATGACCTCATGCACAACAATTGCAAATAAGCGAAGGTGCTGGACTGGCATTATCACTTCGAAAATGGTCATGAACCAGGACCAGTTTAAACGAGTAGAACTCTTTTGTTTTCCTGCATTCGTTCCTAATTGCTCAGCATTTCAGACCCATACTGTCCTGTGTGGTTTCCCCAGTGTTACGGTACGCCACATTAGACGCTGACTTCCTATTTTGCGTGCCATCTGATACAGTTATTGCAAGCAGAAGATCAGGCCTTGTACCGTACATGCTCCCACTGATTTGTTATTCTTTAATAACCCCATAGTTAAACCATACTGTGAGATTTGTGGACTGGAAATAAGTGAGGGACAAAAGAGGGAGCAGGGCATAGAGCAGGGGTCCCCTATTAGAAATCTTGAAGGTCCACAAATATTTTTTTGAAACAGGCATGGGTCCGTTTATTTTTTTACTACCGGTCCAGGTTATATAGTTGGCTGGAGGTATGAAGGCCTAGTAGTTTTCCTTTTTAAGCCTTGTCAGTGGACTTATCCACTGCTAGGGATATGCACTCTGTATTTTTTATTCCATCACAAAGCTGTTTGGACAAATCACCGGCCAGTATTTCAGTACATCTGGTTGCTGTCTTATCTGATATAAATATGGAGGCACATTTCTCTGTCCACTCTTCATTGAAACACCGATTTTCACTTTTCGTTTACCAGACGATTTGGAGCATGCCATAATTGTGAG
>JAVQJS010067063.1:0-11310 GCA_036024795.1 Galaxias rostratus | reverse complement strand
CCATGTATGTATGTATGTATGTATGTATGTATGTATGTATGTATGTATGCATGTATGTGCAACGCTTACTTGTAGAGATAACATGGGTGGAGTAGACAGTTAATCTACTGTTACGGCCTGTCAGTTTTCTGATTCTGATTGATCGAATCAGTTGAAGTGTGTTAAGATGCATACGAGGCTAATTATGTTCACTGCCCCCTCGATGGCCTGCCAATAACACTGTGCTATTAATGCAGTCTTGACTGCATTATCTGGTACAATGGACAACAACTACACACCAGTCTTTATGTATGTTCATTGTGTCTAACTCCCTCAATTTCTTTTTTTATGTTTTTTTTTTTGTGTGTGATTTCATTCTCATGGTGAGTCACAACCCTCTCCAGATCTAGATTAGTCAGATAGTGTAATACACTTTGGATATTGCAAGAGTTTCCTCTGTAGGTACTCTTGGCAAATACTCTCTATTTTACGTGGGGGATGAAGTGGCGGCAGCACAACCGTCCTCACCACAACTGGTCCCCATGCATGGGCCCTACGTTCAGGCATGCCACCCTGGTTCAGACTTCCATCGTTGGCTGGGCCATGAGACAGGAAGTGGGTCAGGGTGCAGAAGGGAAACATGAGGAAGTGCTGGTTTATAGGATGTGGGCCTATCGGGCTGAGTGAAGCTTACTGGTGCGGATGTTAGGTTCCCCTCTCAGCATTCATATAGAAAGGCCAGATGGAAAGGCCAGCCTTGAGGAAATAGCCTACGGTGGGATCAGAGAAAGGAACATTTAGTCTTAGTCGCCATTTCTAATGGTTGCCCAGAATTTTCACTACGTTTCTCGCATTCTTGACTATGTCATGTCCTGTCTGTGCAAGATGTTATCAGTGCATAGTCCATTGGATCAAAGAGAGTAGAAAAGTAGATTTTCCCTAGCCTTTTATGTTGAGCTACTCAGATTTGTTTTGTTATTACTAATGACAGCTGAAAAGAAACTGACCCATAAAAATTTGCACATGTTTAATTCTCTCAGTTCAGTTTGTATGTGCAGTTAGGTTGGAATGGCACAAGGCCACGTCCACAAGATTCACACTTGATTATTCCAAATATCTACTGTCCTGGAACTGTTGTATGAAATCATGCTTCCTTCCTTGTTGTATGTGGATTGGGAAATGTGGGACTGGAAAGGAAAAATATTCTTTCTTATTTTACAGATTCATGAGGCTAATTGAGCTTTTACATTGGCTGGAACTAACAGTCCATTGCTCACCTAGTGTATCCTGTGCATTTTATCATTCTGTTTCTGGATCTTTGTGATGTGAACCACTTACTGGCCAACGTTATTTCTCCCCCTACATTGCTCTCACCCGTGGTCGACAACATCTGTTAAAATGGGGCAATGGCTGGAGGAATTGAGGTGAGGGAGGTGGGGGAGGTGGTCCTGTCAGACCTGGTTTCACAAGACTATTCCTTTTATAGGCCTCTGCTTCCATTTTTGATAGCAACCTAGCCTCGACACTATGTCACTCTATTTTGCTTGTAGATATCAGTTTGGCTTCTTTTGCTGTTTGGTCAGGGTTGGATGATGTCACAGTTAACATGTCACCACTCGAATAAGGAAAAGATATAACACCTAGTGTCCCCCACCCCCTCTCCCGCTTGATGTATTCAAGCTGGATGATTACCAGCTAAAAAATGATTACCTCTTAGGAGAAATCTGATGTTCTTCCTGGTGTGCTGTTGCCTTTAGAACCTCCATGTCTTCCTCTAAAACTATCAGGAATTGATCCAGCCTCATATGTGGTCACTTGTTTCAACTGTTGATGTGCATTCCAAGGCCTGGCTGGAAGTGAGTACAGTAAGTGTTGCCAAGACTCGGCCTAATTGGATCAGTTCCTGTGAGTAGGCTAGTTCTTTCCCCACATTTATTTCAACTAGTAGCCTTGTTGTTGTTGTTGTTCTTGATACTCATAGTCCTACCACTGCAGCGCTCATGTACGTATCAATGTGCTAAAGCCTACTACATTGCGAAGAAATGCGCAATATACATTCTGCCCTTGTTGTGTTTTACAATGAGCCGAGAGCCCAGACCACAGGGTTAACTAGGGTTGGAGAAGAGTGGGGAAAAAAGCACCACCTTATCTCATTGTTGCGAAAGCACTGGAATGCAGCTGGAATCTGATTACAATGGTGGTCCATGGCCTTGGTTACAGGAAGGGGATTTAGATGGCGTCTTTCATGGGTTCTTGGTGACAAAAGGCCGTAGGTTGCCTGTGCCTGGAGGGGTTTGCCAGCATCACTATAAGGGACATGAATGGCATCAATAGAAACTGTTGGAAAGCATTTGTAATCAAGATTTACAAATGTGTTCTCAGTTTAATTAAACTAAGTACATTTTCATGGTCTGGTTTTAGTTAACAAGTTTTACAGTGTTTAGGATTATCAGCAGACACAATCTAACTCTCTACCAAAAACGAATCTTTTGAATACCATTTGTGTTTTCAGAAATCTCATTTTGTGGCCTTCAGATTACTGTGTGACTAGTAGCAGGCTGACAGGGTCACAGCCACTGTCAATGATGCTAGGCTAGGGGTGGCCTGGCTCGCTTTGCTTACTTGTATGTATCGATTTCTGTTTTTGAAGAAAATTGTGTCATCAATGGATGCAAGACTAGGCCTCTGCTGGGAACAATCATCATGTGACTTTCCTGTGAAAGGCATAGGCACCTCTATTGATGGCTTTTCTTTGGTAAAGAGAAATCCCTCCTTGAGCCCCCAATTGCCTGATAACTTTAAACCTAATTTTCTTCCCGACATAGAAGGGGAGAATTTGATGATTGAAAGGACTAGAGACATTTAGATTGACGTTGTTCACCTTGGCTATGCTTGACCTGGCACCCATCACTGTAGATGAAGCCTTTATCAGGATCTATCCCAGAGACAAGTGAAGAAGACTGCATTTGGGCGTAGTTGAGTCTACTACTGCTGTGTCAAGGCAATGCATGGCTTTGGAGGCCAAGAGTGCCTTCTTATCTAGACTTATGTTAGGAGCTCTTTGTCCGGGTATTGATGCTTGGCGTGCCAGTAGGACCTTCAGTGGCAAGATTTTCCCTGAAGTCGTGAGTCAGATTGAGAGTATGTCATTCCCTCAGCCGACATGCAGTGCTGTTTCCTGCTCGGCTTTGTGTTTAGGTTTTAGTGTGTGTTTGTTTGCCCTATGGGGGTTTTCACTGGGCGGGGCGGTATTGCCGTGCTGCGGCCTCCTCATTGACAAACTTGTTTTGAGTACTGATCGGGCAAGACAGAATGGGGTGGCCTTAGCTTGTAAATGGGATGCATGAACATTGCCATGTATGGTGTTGAGACCGGGTCAGGGTCTGTAAGGGAACTGAAAGAAGTCATTCTTGTTCTCCGGGGCAACCATGAACCCCCATGCCCCCCCCCCCCCCCTCTCTCTCTCTTTGTCGTTCCTCACTTTTTAACCTGCTTCCGCTGTCTCTGTTCCATGGCCACTTCCCAGACTTATGTCAGAGCGTAACAATGCGCTTTGTTTCAATGGAACGCAGGAGCCACCTATGCGGCGCTCCTGCTTTTGAGTGAAGCGAGGAAAACCCTGCTGCCTCCTGAGATCCAGGCGGAGGACTGGTTTCAATCGTTCCCTTTCACAGATGACTTTATCAGGCTGTGCAGTGTCTCTGTCCCCACAGAGACATGTCTACTGTGTGCTCTGAGGCTGTGTGCGCTAGTATTACACGAGACAGAAATTCAACACTTTTCTACCCTCTGAAATAAGACAAAGTAGTGCACTCTTGGAAGGGGCTTTAAGTGCTACTAGTACTATGGTCATTTGGAAAACAAAGCAGCAGGCATTCCTGTTATAACGTAGCATTATAACAATGCAGCCTAATATGATTTTCCTTTTACCAATAAAAAGACTTCCGATGTCACGGTGTTGGGAGCTTTTTGGGATGCCGACAATCCCACATTGGTCCTGTTTCCTGCTAGTCATTTCCTCAGACCTTCCAGAGCCCCCGGACTGTCAGTGGCGGGCAGACCTATGGTGTGATACATGCTGGTCCTCTTTCTTTCGCTCCGCATCAGGCTCAACCCTGCTTGCTGCCGTGAGTGTGGTGGTGGCTAGACGGAGACTCCTCCCTTTTCTTCAACTCCGCCCCTGTGACCTGACTGGCACCTCTCTGAGGTCTGTCTGCTTGCATTAGGGCTGGTTTGGTGAGCAACGTGACCCACTGGAGGGTGCGGCGGGCCGGATAGCATTTGCCCCCCTGGAGGTCTGCCTCAGCTGGCTGTTAATCTGACTGGGTATGACCCTCCCCCTAGTGGAGCCCCACCGGACCCTGTCTGCTGTGGGCGTTTCCACACACGGGCACGCCTGGTTCGGTTATGTGATCAAAACAATTCCGTCAATTACTGTTAAATAGCCAAAACAATTAAAATTTCGCTGGCGTTCGACACAGCCATTGACAACTTTCTTTTGACCGATGGGGACGTTCAAAAGCAGCTGCTTAAGCTTCTTTGGAAGCGTTTTATTTTATTTTTTTTGCTCACTGTGCGCAGCAGTACCGGGCGGTGAGGATAAAAGCAACAGAGAGCAGGAAACTGAGTGATATCCTCCCGGAGAGGATTTTCAGGCAAACAGCACCCTCGCTGACCGAACTCTACAGTTATACAATAGCCGGCCCCACCCACTCAGTTGACACAGTTCCACAAGCCTAGCCTGCTACAGTTGTAAATGCCCTACCCTCTCCTCCACTGTCTCTGTACTGTACACTTTGTGCTGCCCTGAGTCGCATGCAAAGTGTCCAGCGAAACCCATTAGTCGGCCTGTTCGTTCAGAGCCCTTTCAGTTGTTTTTCAGGTTTTTTGTGTAAAGCCTACGTGTTTCACAATGAGCGTCAGTGGCCACGACAGTTTGCGTGGTTAACCTCCTCCATTCGCTAATGTTCAAATTGTGTATTTGCGTAAATACATTTACAGAGCATTTTCACACATTTTTAATTGAGCACTATTTCTTCTCCCATTTGGACTGGGTTAATGGGACTCCTTGCTGAGTGTCATGCCTCTGCCTCCTTTACCCTATTCTGTTGACCCCATGGCAGGTAATTGTGCCACATCCTGTGAAATAGCCACGAGGGCCTGACTTCCACGTTGCAGTGGTTGTCTATGGCATGTTTCCTCAAACTGTTGTAATGATGAAATCTCTGTGCCAATCTCTCTTAACCAATAACAGGCTGGTTCCCAGGCGTTTTGGCCGAAATGTTCATTAGAAAATATAACTGTGACCAATAAGATCTTGCTTAGGCCTACAAGGAATGTTTTTGCTCTCTTCGTTTTGTCACACAAAGTTTTTTGTTGGTACTCTTATTTTCTTTATATTCTAAAAAAAATAATAATCTTTATTGCCAGCAAGATAAATTGTTGTGGTTTCTAGCTTTGCTCCAACTGGTTCCAATAGGGTGGCTTTGTTCACAAGTTTTGATGTTTCCCGTCGTATTGTTTATAGAAACTTAACGAAATACACCATTGCCTTCTCTATGGCCTCTCTTTGGACTCTTTCCAGCAATTGAGCAGGACAGCTCAGTTTGTAACCTTACAAGGCAGAACGTGTGTGTTGCAGATTTATTTTTATTCTGGAACTGTGCCTTCTTTTGTAAAAGCGTGTTTCTTTTATGCATTCTTTGGGCTGATATTATATGCAGGTTACCTAGCAGCGCCTCAGTGTTTGTAAAAATGGCCTGAAGATCTCACTTGGTTGGAGCCTTTTGCCCTAGTCCAACTCGAGGCACAGCTGAGTCACCCCTTACAGCCGGCCAGCCACAGATTCTTCGGCCATCATCGCTTACTTGCCAAGGCAAATCCCTGCTGAACTGACAAGAGGCCCCTTGCTCTTTTCTAATCGCCTTTGTCTGTCAGTCCCTCTATCCCATTGTCTGTCTAAAAGCTAAATTATTATTGTCTTACCCCACCTGTCTCAGCATCGCTTAAGAGCTGCAGCCATGACCCACATTGACCCCTCCAGCGCATTAGCCATAACGACGAACAGCATCACCCAGCATGCCATTCAGGCTGCCCAGGATAAGTGTGTTCTAGTGAGGCAGGCATTCCGGCGAGGCAGACTGGCGTGGAGGAGGATCTGGAGCAGCAGGATGTTTGTCTGAGGGATGCCCAGGGTTCAGTGGCCGGGTCAAAGCCTGCAGATGTGCAGGCCAGGGATGGTTTGGCTGCCGGCAGAGCGTTGGCCCTCGGGCCCGATCTCATTACCGAAACTCTGCGTTGTTCTATTCAGAACATTTACCCAACCTCTGTCTCGTCTAAAAGCGTAAGCTATGGATTTTTTTTTTAGGGGTTGGGGGGTTATTTATTTTGGACCTGTCACGTTCCCCAGCTTCCAGAATGTGCACTCGAGCTGGACTGATTAGCCCACAGTTTCCTAGTGGCACTTTGCTGTGCCTGCCAGGTTGCTTACTTGAGCACAATGGCCCCTCAAGTCAATGGTGGCTTGCCCCTCCCCTTTGCCCACTCTAGTTCTGTGGAGTTGGCACACTCTAGGCGAGAGAGCATATGGCACCATCTGACGCCCAGTAGGGACTCTCTCTAATTGAACACTTAAAGTGCCTGACAATTAGCGTGTCATACAGCCCAGTGCTGTCTAACTGCCAAAGAGTAAGCACACACATCAGTTCCCTCCAATTAAACATGGATGCTACGACTTGTTGCCGTCAGCACCGCGACTAAAGCGGTTTTATGTTTCGCAGCGCTTTCGCCGCAGTGCCACGCCACAGATTTTTAGGTGCCCTTTGGAACAATATTTGCCTTGCTGTTGTCGTTCAAGTCCGTCAAGAACGTTTTGCATAATGCCAGGTAATGGAGCTGGTCATTTGCTCTGGAATAGCACCCGCAGGTCCAGGGCTGGGCCTCCTATAGAAACGGGAGAGTGTCGTAGATGCATTGCTAGGCGATCGGTTCAAAAGCCTTGGTGTCTCTTACAGGCCCTTGTTGAAGCGCTATCAAAGTATCTGAGGTAAGTGTGTGGGACAAGCTTAGCTTTGTAAATTCTACCCCTATCCTCAGTGGTGAGAGACACAGGTCCTCCAAATTATAACAGACTAGTCTTCTTTCTAAAGTGAACTCTCCAAGCCACTCCAGGCTGGCCAAAGTCCCAATCGTTCCTGTCTCACTCACTGCTGTGGGTTCATGCCTCTGGTAGGACAATTGTCAGATTGTTTGTTCGGATGACCTGTGGTTTTTTTTGCTTCTCACTCAGCAGCGGTGGCACACAAGTGTATTGTGCGAGCGTTCATGGAGGAGAATGGGAATTCTGAGACGCCGGACATGTTTTAGAGTTTGTGGTCCTATTGTTCCTCCTTGTAGCCTAGTTGCCATGACATCTTTGTGGCTTTTTACACTTGTACTGAATTGGCATATTGTTCGTAAGCACCAACCGCATGCTGTAGGAAGCTGTTCGTTTTATAGGGAGTGGACATTGACATCTGAGTGACTATGTGAAAAATTCTTTGTAGGTCTTTGCTTGGACTAGCCTTTGGCTTTTTATAACCGGAATATCTTGTTGTAGAGAAAAAAGGATTTATACTAATGCTTCGTGCCAAGTTTGAATCGAGTAATTAGTTTAGGTCCATTATAATCGGCATTATACCGTTCCAATGTCCACTTGTGAAAAGAAAGCTCCTCACGTTTAACCCTATTACAGGTAAATTAGCATGGAGGACATTACTAGAAACATGGGACCACTGGGGGACTGAGTTAGTCCGTCGTTGTGTTGGCGTTGTCAGGTGGTGAGGGTCTTTGCTAACGCTAACCAGGCCAAATGAAGTGAGAATTATTTGCTCTTTGTTTTTGTTTTTTTTGACTCCATTGAAAACCATCCTGGAAAATGTTGGTTGATTTAGGTGACTGCTGAACTGGAACATGGAGCCTAATGCGAACCCCCACCCCCATTAGAGCAGGTTGGGAGCTTCCTAATTTATTTTTCTAAAACAAAGTCCTCCTTGTTGGGAAACCAATACCCCAGGTCACCGTTACCTTTAGGAAGTAGAGTACTAAGCATACAATTTTCCATTTCCTTGCATGTGTGGGTTGAAAAACAAACATGTCTGCGTAATGGTCATGGGTGAAAGTTGAAATAGGGTTCAGTGACAGTCCTCGATGGGTTACTAACAGACTATCAGCGCATAAAAGAACACTTATGGGCGTAATGCGTGTTGTAAGTCTGATCAAATATCCATATGTTTTTGGAAGGACCTTAATGCTCTGTGGGGCAGATGTGGTGCCCCAAAGAGGTTAAGTATAGGCTTGAGCTAAGCTACTACACCGAGGTTGAGGCAAGGCTTTGGTTGGTTGTGCAGGAGGCTTTATCTGCAGACTTCATGTCTGTGCTTGTCTGTCACCGTGCCACACCTCCCACAGGAAGAGCTTCCTGTCCATGATCTAATCCTTAGGAATGGAACATGCGCTACATGCATACACACACACACACACACACACACTCACACACTCGCCCACATTTCAAGGAAACCACTCTGGGAGCCTTTACGACCCTTTGCCACCCTTGCCGTTGTGCCATGTCAGAAGTGGTACACAATGTAGTTTGATGGTTGAGAGGATATTACGATGGCTACCACTAAACTCCTTCTCTGGGAAATTCAGGGTGGGGAGTATAACGTGAGCTGGTTGCTCTGGTAGATTTAGTTTGGCAATAAGGGGTTGGTCATTTCCCTTGTCTGTGGAGGTGGCCTACTATTGTAAGCTCAGAAGAGTTGTAGCCGTCAAATGATCGGTTTTTCCAAGTCTCTCTCTTGTCAGATGGGTGCTGATGACACACACTGATCTACACTGATAGTTTTCTATTTTGATGAAGTATACTTTGCCTTTCTTTAAACTCGGATTACTTTTTTTTGTCCCCCCTGATAAGTCTGTACACTCCCAGGGCCCGAGCCACTTCCTGGTGTTCAGTCGGCGAAAAAAAGCATCTATGTACACCCATATTCTCATGGCTCAACCCCTTTTTCCACTAATTGGTCGCCATATTAGTGCATGTCCGCTCATGTCTGCTGAGTATCAACGGCGTGTCAGAGGGGAGAGATAGGGCGACGCGCGGGCCTCGCCGGGCTTGGGAGCATCTGCTCCACGCAGAGCCCCGCACTCCTAAGAGGCTCGCTCGCTCGCTCACATCTGGGTGGGGAATGTGTGAGAGGTTCACACATGCTCTCAATCTGTCCCTCGGAGTGCGCTGCCGTGAGGGGACGGGACGTCCAGTGCACTAATGGCTCTCCCAAGCCATAAACACGTTGCTTTGCTATGTGTGTGTGTGTGTGTGTGTGTGTGTGTGTGTGTGTGTGTGTGTGTGTGTGTGTGTGAGCCTGCCGCCTTGCATATGGTTAGCATTGAATGTTTGGGTTGAAAGGAACTCACAATGAAGAACAGACGGAGGAGGATAGATAGAGTTCTAAGAGGAAACCAACAAATTAGAAGCTAACCTACACCACATGGAGAGGAGAGGAGGAGAGGGTGGGAGCGGAGGAGGTGGAGGAGGGGAGGAGAGGGGAGGAGATGCATGAGAGGAGAAGGGAGGAGGGGAGGAGGAGAGGAGGTGGAGGAGAGGAGGTGGAGGAGAGGAGATCCGAGGAGAAGAAGCCTTTAGTATTCAGGAGTTTCCTCTTTACAGTGTCTGTGCTATCTCCCATGCTATTGCATCTCTTGCTCTATCACACACACACACACACACACACACACACACACACACACACACACACACACACACACACACACACACACACACACACACACACACAAAAGCCATCCCCTGCTCCTGCTGCGGTCAAACTCACCGCTGAAACGCGAACGGTGCATCGGATACGTTAGATAAACGAACATGTTGGACTCCCGTTCCCGGAAAAAGGAACGTCGGAAGTCTAATGGCCACGGCTCGCGCGCACCGCCAGGCTTTCTCGGCAGACAGCCATCCGACCGCACCCCCCCCTCTCTCTCTCTCACACACACACACACACAGTAGTGCTGCACACTTAGCATATTAAACAGCTACAGGGAGATATCTCAGTTTCTGAGTGTGTGGCCAACCGCACACACACACACACACACACACACACACACACACACACACACACACACTGTTAATTCACCCTCCAGCCACCGTTAATATTATGCTAACTCAGCAAATACCTTTTTTTTTTTGGCAATACAATATTTCACTAGAGAAAGATAAACACAGGCAAATCCCGAGTTAAACACGATCTTAGCCCCTCTGTGTGTGCTACGCATCCATATAGACTGAACCTCGGAATTAACGCTTTTATCTACCTCCCAAAAAGAGGAGAAGAAGAAGAAGCAAACCGTCACAAGACACAAGGAGCCGCTCTCCGACATCACTCAGTCACGCAGCAGGGACTCAGCAACAGGACACTGAGCTAACTCGAGAGAGCGACAAGTAGTCGAAAGAGATTTATAATCCCTTACTGTTCTAGTACCCCCCCCCCCCCCCAGCCCCCCCCCCATCGCCCTCCTCCAGCCATTATTACTGACTCTGGAGGAGGGAGGAAGCCTCTCCCACACTCCGTCGGCCTGACAACGCTGTCTCGTTCGGAGAGGATTAAAGTCAATAATCTGGGCCTGGGAATATGACCTTTTGTATTATATTTATTAAGGATAATCCGGCCGCATGCTTTCGTACACCTCTTAGCCGTCGCTGCCGCGGGAGGCAAACTTCCAGAGCCTTCTAGTGGGGCTGAGTCGGAGTTTGTATCTTACAGGGGGTATTAAGGGGGATGAGCCTCAGGGGGTTATGGCTGGTGGCTGCCAGGGACAAACAGAACCAGCAGTGTGTAAGGGGCCGCCACCGGCCTGGTCGACCACGCACAGAGAGGAGTTCTCCACGTCTCAGAACCGAGCTCAGTCTTGCCACTGTGGACCCGTGAGTGTGTGTGGACAATAAATATGTCCGTAAAATGAGGGTTTTCCAGGGACAAACCAGACAATGACAAGTGCGTGCGTGCGTGCGTGCGTGCGTGTGTGTGTGTGTGTGATGTTGCGGGCCTTAGCCGTGTATGTGAGTCTGTGTGACTTAGTCTTAGCCTTAGTTGTGTGTGTGTGTGTGTGTGTGTGTGCGTGCGTGTGTGAGTGTGTGTGTTTGTGAGTGTGTGTGTGTGTGTGTGTGTGTGTGTGTGTGTGTGTGTGTGTGTGTGTGTAGATAATCTGTCAGTGACTTGACAACGGGACGCTACTCACCTAAGGGGGGGCCTGATCCATCCAACTTGGGTTCACATTTGGGAAGTG